>OMNM01006721.1:6072-22651 GCA_900302745.1 Parablennius parvicornis
CGTCTACGAGAGTGTAAATATTGTATTTCAAAGGAAATTAACATTTTAAAGGCTAACCACGCTTCTCTTGTAGCATAGGGATTTGTATCTTGTGGTTATTTTTGTGCGCGTGTGTGTGTGTGTGTCTGCACGCGCGCGTGCCTGCGTGCGTGTGTGTTTGTGTGTGTGTATGTGTGTGTGCGTGTGTGTGTGTGTGTGTGTGTGTGTGTGTGTGTGTGTGTGTGTGTGTGTGTGTGTGTGTGTATGTTTGTGTGTGTGTGTGTGTGTGTGTGTGTGTGTGTGTGTGTGTGTGTGTGTGTGTGTGTGTGTGTGTGTGTGTGTGTGTGTGTCTGTGTCTGTGTGTGTGTGTGTGTGTGATAGTACAGATTGCCTGGTGCAAGCTGTTAGGCAGAGAAGCCTGTCTTTTCACAGGCTCCATTGACTGAAGCGCAGCGTGGAAACGCTTCAGCCTTGATGATAGGTCCGATAACAGGCCTGATGTGGCTGAATGAGCCCCGCTGGAGCCCGGCAAGCAGGGAAATACGATTTGGTAAATAGTGATGCTTACTTGTGTGAAACAAATAGCCCATTTGGTCAATATTCAGGACAGCTGCTAGGCAAAAAAGGCAGGAGTCACACTGGCACCATATGGTCAAAAAAAAAAAAAAAAATAAAATAAAACATGCATTAGCAGGTGAAGGAGAACAGGCGTTTGGAGCCGCTCGCACAAAGCATGAGGAGCGCCGTCTTTTCACAGGAAATAGGCTCAAGGCAGGTTTTTGCTAAGTCAGCTTTGTTGAGGAGCTGCAGGGAGCTTGTGCTCGTGGCCCGATAAGTAACGTGCACGTGCTGTTGTTGTGCAACTCCACATTCCCGTGAATCCCCCACAAAGAAAGCAGGAAGCGTGTCGCAGCCGCATTACAGCGCTTCAGGAGAGCCGGCGCTGCCGAATCTGGAGGATGGCAACGGAGAATTCTGTCATGAGCAAACGCAAATGTACAGTTCATTTCAAATCTCAACATTATATTTAACAAGAAAAACATCCTGCTTTAACATTGGCTGGAAAACTCATCATATATACAAGTTATAAGATTAGTAACAAGTTAGGAAAAGTAGTTTATTTAATACAAAATATTTGGAGTACTGAAAAGTAGCAAGAAGAAGTAATATATGTAACTGCAATATCTGTAGTAGGCCTGTGCCGGCTTTCCATATCATTTGAAAAAAAAAAAAAAAAAAAAAGGATTTTTCTTAATAAATCCAATCAATTATTTTTGACATAATGTGAAACTGAATTAATTTTAATTTAAATTGATCAAGATTGTGTTTTAACTCAATAATGTTAGTTTTCAGCTATTCAAAGGTCTTTGTTACAATAGTACAGATCTTATCGGTTGTCGGCAGTCTGTTATAATTCTAGTAAAGAGGATGAAGGGGCCTGGGGGCCATCGTTGATCTATAACGAGCCTCCGGACTCCAGAGTCCAGGGTCCAGGATCGAACAGGGAGCTGGAAACACAAACCACTGCTCCACGCTCCACACACACACTCATTACATCTGTGATTCAGGAATGAAACGGCTGCTGGTGGTTCAGTCGTAACCTACCCGGTAACAACTGATCGCTTAGCGGCCATGTTTTAAATCATGATGATTCTTAGCTTGTAGGGAGACTTAGAGAGTGCTTCTTAAAGCATTTCAACCACAGTGAAGGTTTTTAACTCATTCAAGACACATTCAAATAAACCTGACAATCCTCACTTTGATCAAATTTGTTCAGTGGAATGAAGAATCATGTTCCAGGTGATAAAGATTCCTTCAGGTGTCTTTTGGATCTGAGTTTGAGATCAAGATAGAATTAAAACAAAACACACACATCAGCTTTTATAGTGTTGCTGCTTCTCTTTGTTCGATATCAGGAGAAGCTTTATGGAAGACTCAAATATCCGTAGCTGTTCTGGCTGGAGCACTGCAGCGACGCTCATTTTATAACCTTTATTAGAGATTGTTACAAATGAACATTCGATGGATTCACACAATTTTTAAGCTGATGGTAAATAAATGTGTTGCATTTACAACATACTGTACAGTGTGTGTGTGTGTGTGTGTGTGTGTGTGTGTGTGTACGTTATAGCAAGAGATAACCTGTTAGTTGTGCCAGATACTTGCTCTCATTAGCAATATTACAAGCATATTATTGTTTTAAATTAATGCACACACACACACACACACACACATCTATCTATCTATCTAACTATCTATCTATCTATATTTATTTATTAATTTATTCATTCATCTATTTTATTATGTGAAGTAAAATATCCGTTATAATGAATAATAATGAAATAAAACAATTTGAAGCCGACAGTACAATTAAATCTGACCTCAAATGTAAAACCTGAAATGCCTTCATTATAAGAATGAAAATAGAAACAAAGCTGAATGCAAAAAGTAATAATATAATTATCATATTGAAATGAGATAACATCTACATGACGGTAGACGATGATGTTTGGGTTGGTTGATGACTGTATGGATGATCTTAAACTCAGGGCTTAAACTCAGTTATTCCTGAGGACGCAGGTCAGTGTGAGTCGCTGTGAATCAAGCACTGCAGGTCCATTCATTATGAGAACGCTCTGCTCTGATTTGTCCTCCTGAAAACTCTCCGTGTTGCTAGACTTTCTCTCTTTTTTTTCTTTTTTTTTTTTTCGCCGCCTTGCTGCAGTGGCTGCCATTAATACCCGTCAGCCGGGCCCGCTCCCACATCATATTTCTGCTGTTCTGCTGGAATATATGGAGTGGCTGTTCAGCCGGCGCACAGGAAGCCCGGCATAATTGACTACAACACAGGAAACATAATTTGTGTTCTGCACTGGTAGTCCCTCCGAGTGCGAGCACACAAAGCTCGACTCTGCTCCCACACGGAGCCGGAGCAGCTCGCCGCTGCACCACAATCACACGCCGCACATTTCAAACCACACTGCACCGCATTAACAACTCTTCTTTTAAAATAGAAGCCAGACCTCCACTTAACGGAGCTCTCTTACAAACAGTATCTCAGTATTATCCCCTCAGATCATTTTAAAGTCCACACTACATAAAATCTCTCAACAAAATAACAATATTAGTGAAACGAAGTCTCTAATTGAGATCAGATTCTCAGATCGCCGAACATTTCAGCCCTGTTAACCTCTTAAAGGTCAATTCTTCAAAGTCACACTGTGTGCCATTTACATTAATATGGGAAATATGTGCGGGTCACATCAGTGTCCGTCAGACCAAAAGAAACAGAATATTTCAGGATTCATCGTTTTGAAATGTGTCTAAATTGATAAATGTTTATAATATCTCATTCAGCACCTCTGTCCTACATGTGATGTGCTCTTATTAACAATAATTGATAGTGTCCATAGTCCATCTCTTAGAATTTCTTTTGTCCTGTGTTCACAACCTCCTTAAAAAATGCTTTTTCAAACAAGGAAAACACAACGTTACTGTTTAAGTCTGAGTCTGATATTTTCTTATCATTTTTTCATGTTTCCATTAAAGCTGCCGCTCGTCCTCGTTCACCAACACACACATGAGCTGTTGTGACAAGAAGGAGGGGGTGAATCTATAAACCCGCCCTAATGACGAGAACACCCGTCGCACCTTGTTTACGAAGCTCCGGGTATTAAAACTTTATAGGCTGATTGACAACAGTCTTTTGCTCCCTCGTAAATAATTAGTGAGGGACTAAAACCACCCCGCCATCGTCTTAAATCATGAAAATATGTCATGTGAAGAGAAGAGACTCAGTCAAAGCTGACAGAATGTCTTTCAGCAATAAAATAAAAAATGTTTGTATTTCAACAATTTGGTCAAAATACTTTAGTAAATCTGACTTTTTACTGTTTCAGTAGTTCTCGGATCACTCACATGTAGCAACTAATAAGGAAGTAATTTTCCCAATATTTTCTATTAAAAAAGTCAATAATGTAATAATTTGCCAAAATATATTTGATCCATTACCATAATAACTCAATAATTTGATTAGTTTTCATGCATGACTGAAGGAGTTTAGAAAAATCATTTAAAATTTTTAAAACCACAGCACTTAATGTAACACTCAGTCCTATTTTACTTTTATACGAGCAAGTTAGTTACATTACTGGTATTATTGATTGACTATTGGTTGTTACGGTCACATTCACCCACTTGTTAACATTCACACACAGAGCAGCTGCCTCGGCTTTGCTGAAATCTCACAATATGATATCAGAGTCCAAATGATCGTATTTGGGAGAAAGTTGTCCCACTCATCATAAACTGGAATAACCAGCCTGCTGAGGTGCCATTTTCAAATTTGAGCCTGATTTACTGAAATCCTGCATAAATTGTGCTAAATTGCATACAAGTAGATTGCACCTTCAGTGTGCATGTATTTTGGGGGCCAAACAATACCACAGGAGAATTCAAATGAAGGGCTTGTTTACAGGAGATCGAGCTGCTAGAAACTCTTATTGTTTCTCTATTCGTTTGCTGGTGATACCATGGAGCTGCACGATGCAGGAAGTTAGATCAGATGTGAGCGTTACTGTAAATAAATCTAAAAGTCAAACTTTGTGGTGAAAAATAGTTTATTTAAAGAAAGTCCACAGGTAAAAGTTGTGAGCATCCAGCTGAAGAAATGTATTTTTCTGCAAAATGTGTTAAAATGTTCATTATTTTGTAATTGTGTCAGACTCAGTGTGTCCTCTCGGTTTCACGTGTTACATCATCGTCATCAGTACAGAGTAGAGCAGAGATCTGCAACTTTTATGAACAGAGACGTTTTCACAATTTGCCACTAAATTAAAGTTTGTCTGGAGCCACAAAACATGTTAATGATCATTAAAAAGAGAAAACAATGATGAAGCCACATTTCAGATATAATTTATTATAGTTTTAGCAGTTTTAGAGATTTTTTTTAATATATTGTCGCTTTCCCAGAAAAATAGCTGTACCAGCAATTTTAATAATTTTATTCTTACAATTGTATCTATCTATCTATCTATCTATCTATCTATCTATCTATCTATCTATCTATCTATCTATCTATCTATCTATCTGTCTATCCGTCTGTCTATCCGTCTGTGTGCCTGTCTGTCTGTCTGTCTGTCTGTCTATCTTTCTTAAGCTGTTTTCAGAGTTTAGACCAGTTTTCTAAATTAGTGTGGAATGCAAATAAAATTTAATTGAAAAAAACCCCCAAAAAAACAGTAATTTTCTGGAAGCTTCATGGAGATGCTATAAAGGAGCTGAAAAGCCACGTGTGGGTCTGGAGCCGCGGGTTGAACACCGTCGACTGGGAGTCTGTTCTGATCACTCAGCCAATCAGGCTTGTTGTTACGAGACAAACACGTCAAAGCAGAACTGGATCACATGGGGGGAAGATGCTTTCAGGGCTCATAAAAACCGAACTGATTACAACCACACATTCACATCACGGTCGAGTTATCGCACATTCAGCCTTTTCTGCTGGAAACCATCAAACAGAGGGCCTATGTATCGTTAGCCGCCATGCTTGGCGCAGTGTTTTATTTAAAAACCTGGATAATGTGATATAGTGGCGCAGTGGTTCTGTCCTCAATCTGCCTGATCAGGTTCTGCCTACAGTGTAGCGTTTTATTGTGATATATTTAATCATCAGCTGTCTTCTCATGACCATAGGCGGATGTGATCAACCACACACACATATTGTTGTAACTTTCCAGTGTTTCTGACCGTCTCTTCTGTTTGGCCTTGCAGTCTTGAAGCTGGCTGAATTTTGATCAGGCTGAAATGAAATAGTGGCTGCAGGCTGAAGGAGTTCACGGAGCTCCGGCCGTCCTCATGTGAGCACATCAATCGATCGCGCTAACTGCAAAAAAAAAAAAGAAGAAGAAAAAAAATCCTTTTTGAGCAGAAATCCATGACTGGAAAATCAAATGACCTGCATTTCGTGATAGTACAGTTAGATGTGTTCTGTAAAGGTTCAATCACAGAGCGATGGAAAGGAAGGAACCTTGCTTTTAAAGACTTGCAAACCTCCAGCAGATCTAAACTCCAGGAGAACGTCTGAGAAGAAAGAAAAGTCAGAATAGAGAAAACAAACTGATGTTTCTCCACAAAGTTCAGGTTCAGGAATCTACTTCTCTATTATTTATTCAGAGACACAAAAGAGAGGAAAACCCAGATTACAAACGTGTAGAATCCTTCTGCATCCATAGTGTTTTACATTAACAAAGAACTATACCTGAATTGCCTGTCCTTAGATTTTATTACTCTTTGTAAGTGTTGAGTCATTTTAGCTGTTCCTTGTAGTATCGTCCACACACTTCAATCAATCAATCAAACTTTATTTCCACAGATCTTTCAACAGGCCAGAGGGTGAGCAAAGTGCTTCACAGCTGAAAAGCAACAGGAGTAACTTAAAAAGGAGACATCAGTAAAATATGCAATAAAACAGTAAAATTAAACGGCAACAGACCAGCACTGTAAAATACATCTAAAAGAATTAAAATAAGATCAAATGTCACCATAGCGTCTCAATGTTTGTACTTTGACCTCGGCCGCTGATCCGACGACCTCAGAGCTCTTTTTTGGTCCAGTAATGTTAAAAGCTCAAATAATTAAGGTGGATCAAGTCTGTTAAGAGCTTCAGAAACAAACATTAAAGCTTTTTGAATTAGTCCTGCACTGGAAGCCAGAGGAGAGCGTAACGGACTCCAGCAATGTGCTCATGTCTGTTCGTTAATGACACGCGGCAGCATTATGCAGGAGTTGCAGGCGGCCGGTGGAAGACTGCAAGAGGCTGATAAGAAGTGCCTCACAGTCGTCCAGTCTTGATAAAAGCACCAAGAGATTCTTCACGTTGGTACGACTCATAAAGAGCTTGACTCTGGCTAAAAGGCATGGTTTAAAGAAACTTGCTCCGACGACTGTGTCAATATGTTCGTTAGATTTCAAGTCTCTGAACTTGACACTGAGGCTACTTTCACACTGCAGGTCTTGAAACTCAATTCAGATTTTTTGCTGGGAGCTGATTTTTTTTGCCTGATTACAGTTTAAACTGCAAATCTATCAGACATGAATGCGATCAAACCCGACAAGTTCGGGCCCCAGAAAACATGTGCAGAAGACGCTGTTGACGGAAGTGAATATGGACGCCACGCCGGTCAGCACCAGGGTTGCCAGATGTGTTTGCAGCCCAAACAAGGTAAAACCCACACACCAATAAAAACCAGCCCAAATCTCAGCCGGTGTCGGAACCATGTTAAGCATGTTAAAACCATAAAAAGAACACACCATACACACACAAATGCACAAAATAAACAAAGTTGAAAGGTGAGAGAGTTTGACTCCCCAGTTGGAGGATACCACCATATCTGGCAACGCTGGTTAACCTGTAGATGAATCTGGTTGTTAAATATGAGCGACAAAATATAGACATGTCTAGACATCTAGACATCTAGACATCTAGACATGATGAGGGAAAGAAGAATGAGAATGAAATAAGAAGAGCTTTTATTTTGGTGGAGCCACTTCCTCCGGTGCTTATCGGTGGCGTCAGTCACAAAACATCCGAACTGGAGCTTTCACACGACTATGAAACAGGTCAGACACGAGTCACTGAGAGTAAATTAAGCTGAATTGGGTCTCTTTTCCCTGCAGTGTGAAGGAGGCCTCTCTGTATGTGATATGATATGAAGAGAGGAATGAAGATGTGTCAGCAGCGTAAACCTACAGCAGCTTCACTCAGAAGATGAACGATAATCCTCACTACATGATGTTTTACCTCCTGAAATCAAACTGCTGATTCTCAATGTCCTGAAAACATTGCCATTCAGAAATCTGTCATCCGGCCGCAGCGTCTCTGCTGTTATGAGCGGGACTCTGTGATTTTACAGTTATTGTTCCAGCTCAGGGTTCATGTGAAATATTGAAACAGAGCTGAAACAAAAAAGTGATGTTGCTTTTTTTAAATTTGCAGAAAAACTCATTTGTCACTGACTCGTATATTATCTGTTTGATCCTCCTGAAATCCACAAAGAGAGAAAAAATAAATATCCACCTCTTATTTAAGTGGAATCTCGCTTGACTTTGACAAATGATGTATCGCAGGGAGTCACCGGGTGCCGTTTATTTTATTCCATTTCATTCTTATGGGGTTATGCAGCTGCTGGAGCGGCTCTTCTGGACATTCTCTCAATAATATCTCCAAATCAATATCAACAACTGCAAGCCATTCCTCCAGTGTATGTCGCAGCTAAATCTTTTTGACATTTTTATGAAGCGCAGCCCCACATCACAAGCAGCAGCTCTCAAATTGAATATTGATTCTAATGATCTCTTCTTTGGAGCTGCAAGATTTGAATCTTAATAAAGCGGATAGAAATGCAGCGCATTCTCAATTTGGAGAAAACTTTATACCGAACCCATGGGAAATTCCACCGTAATGTGATAGATTTGTTGGGTTCCTCATTCGTGAAACGGATTCCAGTGAACTTTTCTTTTTTAGGGATGGTGAATCTTTTTGTAAATTTGTTTCGGTCTCTCGGGGGTCGCAGTCCACTTCTTGGTGGGCCTGTAATCTCAATTAGATGTGAACTCTTCAAATGAAGTGTACCGCTGCAAAGAGGATGGGACTAAGTTTGAAATGTAAAAAAAACAAAAAAGTGAGAGAAAAAGAAGAACGTATCAAGCTTTTTTCATTAAAGGTGGCCTAATATTTCCCAATTAACATGTTCCTTGTACCAAAGCCCCAGAGTCAGTGAGCACACAGAAATTAGAAGACATCTGAAGGAGAGCGCTTCATTAATTATTTTCCTGAAAATGTAATTATCCTGAGTTATTTTCATGATGGGAGGAATACAGTTTGATATTGAAGTGTTTAAATCCAATTGGAAGATCTTCATACAAACATGATGCCTGGTCTTGTTCCGTTTACGTTACAAAGAGAAGCATAACGCCCAACAAAATCAGGTTTCCGTCCTGCTGGCGCGATGCTCTTAGGTGTCAGTGAAGGGCGCTCCATGCTAATGTAGCCTTGTAGTGACGAGGTGGAGAAAGTTTTAGTTAAATATTAAAAAGCTGGAGTCTCTCCTGTGCCACTTTGCTGAGTTTAACTTTGAATAATATGGGCTGCAAGGTTTGGAGGGTGTGTGTAGCGTCTCAGTCAATCAGAGGTGAGTTCTGGTCAAGGCCACTGGTGGAAAAGTAATGATAATAGAAAACACCACAACAGGAAGGGAAACTGATAAAAGATCTCTTTTATGAAATTTACAATAATTAATGCAATATCCATGGTCTTATTCTTATATATTGTTCATATATAAAACACTGTTCTTGGATAGATGGATGGATGGATGGATGGACTGATGGGTGAATGAATAGAATAGAATAGAATAGAATAGAATAGAATAGAATAGAATAGAATAGAATAGAATAGAATAGAATAGAATAGGATAGAATAGAATAGAATAGAATAGAATAGAACTTTGTTGTCACTCCATGGCAGTTTTAAAACAAAGTGTTAGTAGCAGTGAAATGTCGATGGAATGATGGATGATGGGGTGAATAGATGGATAAGTGACATTGATATTAGCACAAGTTCCAAAACTTACTAAAGACCCAAAACAGACAATTTATGACAAGTGTAAAATCAAATAATTATCAGTTGAGAGAAATAAACAGCAATAATTGTTTTTAAATGTTTATATATGAAAGCCAGACGTTCAATTCGTAACGAGGAAATGTGGTCGAATGTAAAAGTTAGCGCGCCGTGTCTGACAGAAGAAGCGTCAGTAGGAGAAAAGCAAACATGAGTTGATAGAGCTTCTCTTCATTGTCATTAAACACAGAAGGCGATTGCGCATGCAGCCGGAGGAATCCAGATTAAAAAAGTTTTGTTTGAAACGCCTGCTCAGAAACAAAAACCTGCATGAAAAGCTTCCTCTGCTTTGAAGCATCAGTCAACCGAACACTGAGCCGCACCACTAATCTGACGAAAACTGATAAAAAGTTTGAGGCATTGATGATGATGACTATTGAACTTAAAACACCTCAGTGGTTTTCAGCCTTCAGCTGCTTTTGTTTTCATATTGTCAGATCATTGGCATCATGTTCTACCGTCTCCTCACTCTGCAGAAAACAGCTGGAGTGTTGTGATAGGAGGGAAAATGTGAAGGATCAGATAGGAGCTCATTCACTTTTATGACTTTAAAGTGATCTATGGATGTTTTCCTGAATGGACATTGGGGAATTACAGTCTTAAATCTTCAGCATAATAATAAACTGCTTGTGGTGTCAATCACCCCATAGTGGTTTATGACGTCTTAATGAACTCATGTTTAATGTTCAATATTACAGCAATTACTCGAAATAGACTGAATTTATTCAATCTTTTCTCTTGTGATTCTTGCTAAAATGCCTCTGAGAAACAGTGTGGTCTTCTTTGAGCTCTGATATGCAGAAACAAGTTAAGTTGTGCCCCCGGAGATCTTCCAAAGAGGTTTCAGGCTCTCGGGTTGGGATTCACAAGATGTATTCATACAAACCATGATTGTTGCAGACTGAAGATTCTCAAGCAGCTGGAAAGTGAAATCTTGTATCTTGGTCATGTTTAACCTTGATTCAGATAATCTTTATGTACAAATCAGCCTTGAGACCATCAGTCTTGCTGATGAGTGATGGTGTTAATGGAGGAAGTTCCTGCTGGTTCCTGTGTCGCCGTCAGTGGAAACGGTTTCTGAGCGTTATATCGCCAGATTTTTCCAAGCAGCCTGATGCATGATGTGAGATTTGGACACTGCTTAAATCTGGAAAACAGTCCAGTCGTCGACTCCTGCTTTGATTAATGTGCTATTATAGTAGCATAAGTTTCTGCTCTGAATGTCATTGATGCTCACATCACAGCTTCTCGCCATCCATCTTTTCCACCGCGATCAAACTGTGGGCCTTTTACTCCTGCACACACCTTCACACCTTCACACAGATACAATGTGTTTTCCGTTTGTTTGCATTTAGCTGGTGATCAGCGGATAAGGTGACTGACTTCACATGCAAACAGGAGAGTTTCATGAGCTCATGCTGGACTAAGAGATGATCACAAAAAGAAAATCGGAGGTACAACATACAAACACCTCATCATAAAGTCTGCAAACAAGAATCATGGGGAGCCAGTGGAGGAAATGCCTCTGATCACAACGACAGCAGCACCTTTTGATACGTGGTAAACAGTCAGATGAGCATTCCAGTCACTGCTGGAATTTAAATGAGTTGTCTCAAACTCATTTCAGCTCAGAAGTTACATGCATAAAGATAGGAATGTAACTAATAATACATTCAGCAGTTCATTCAGCAGGAAACGTGGCACCCAAGTACAAACACTCAAAGTTTTGGTTCGAGAAAGGACGACAACAGGGCACCTTGCAGTACTTGCAAAGTGGATGTTTCATCAAGGGAGGAAATACGACCAATATTCAGAAACACTTGCACACAGCAGCAATATGATGTTTTTAATCCGCTCTGGAGTGAATCTCAACCGGGCAGCAGCACAGTTCTTCCTTTGAAATGTTACTTCTAATTTAAACAAACTTGATGCTTACAACTTGTTTGTTCTCCTTTTTTCCAAAAGAGAATCGATTCAGAACCAAATCATTAAGCAGAACCAACAATAGAACTGGAATCGTAAGAATATGATCAACCATCTCTACACAATCAGCCCAGTTTTAAAGCAGTAGAAAGACGGTAGTTTACTGAAGAGGTTAGTCTGACGCCCCTGAACAAAGGTGTCCGAACAACTGGAGCTGGCATGTACCTCAGAAGAGGTCATTCAGTAATTATAGCAATGTTTTAAACACAACCAGTCTAATCTATTCAGAAGAAAATCTGAATGGATTAGACGTTGAATCCCCGATTCAACGTAGTGAGCATTACGCAGCAGCAGGTAGACGAGGGAGGACGAGCGACGTCTCCGTCAGGAGTTTCTTTAAGAATAATGAGAATGACAAGAGTAAAGCCATCTGTAAATTCTGATGATGCTTTTTTTAAACAGACAAATCATTAGAGAAAGATGTTTTACCTTCCAGACATGTTTCGACCGTCTGCAGTCGTCTGATGTGTTCGTGTCATTTCTGTCAGAATCTGGCCGGCCACGCCCCCCGCCGTCTGACGGTTTCTATGGGACGGAATCACAGGTGTGTAAGAGGGTGTTTGCCCTTTCGATTCCTGATCTCTACTGCTTCCTGAACCTGACACGTCATCCAATGTCAGACGAAGCTCTGAGGAAGACTGCAGACTACACACTACATATTCTTATTGTTTGCCTTTCTTACAATGTACCAAATTCGTTTCACTTTTGTATTCTATCTTACACTTTACTTCACTTTATATCTATTTCATTATTTCCTGTTTATTTTTTGGGTCTGAGAACAGAATTTCATATCTGAACATATTAAAACATGTAATGGTATTATAATTTAAATCATTGAATCCAAAGATACTCGTATCGGTACTCGTATCGGCCAGTAGCTCAGTTAGTGTTTGTACTTGCACTTGTCCTTTAAAAAGTAGCATTGACGCATCCCTAGCGTAATCTCTGGTGTGTTGTTCTCAGAAAAGGTTTATCAAGCAGTAGGGAAAGTGACAGCTAAAGTACAGGATGCAAAATGGCCTCCATGTCACAAATAAACTGCTCCTGTGTGACATGAAGAAACCTCTCAATGTTTCTTCTGAAGGAACTAAACTGTTTCTGACTGTGGACTTGTTCCTTTTGTTTTGGTCCAGATTGCATTTCAGTGTTTTAAATGTGAGATAAAACCCAGATGGTCCAATAGCACGCGGCTTCGTCAGTGTAAATGTGTCCAATATGAGTTGCTCTCCTTCTCTTTTTCTGGCATGATGACTCATCGGTATTATTTTAGTCTCACGCTGATGTGTAACGAGCTTTCATGTTAATTCCCTCAGTACTTTAATCCTACTCATTTTAAACGTCTGACCCATTTTCCTTCATCTCTGCTCTACTTCGTTTTTGTTTGGAGCAAACTTTTTGTATTCTGAGGAAAACTGAAAAGAAAAAGACATTTCACTGCAGAAAACACGACAAAATATCCACATTTTCCTTTTTTTTTCTATCAAAACATTTATTCCTGTAGTGTTGAGATATTTCACCACATCTGCTGCTTGTTCCTCCAGAAGATATAAAGAATACGTCCGAGTGCAGATTCAGTTTCACTGGTGAAGTGATTGACTTGTGTTTGCGGTGAATTGTATCAGTCAAAGTTGGGCGGCGATTGGAGCAGAAGGAAACTGTTTAAATGTTGTTAATCTGAGGGGAGGGTCATTTTTCTGTGCATAATAAAAGCACATATTGCGTGAATCAATGCGCTGTCACACCTGATGGTCTGTCGAGGTGTGACTGATTCTCACACTCCAATCACATCCCAGCACCAGTATTAGATTAAACCTGGATAGATATTACCTTCCATCCATCTTCTATACCGCTTTACCCACGGCTGACTGGAGCCGAGCTCGCCTGACATTGAAGGAGCGGCATGAGTTCCCCCAATCGCACACACATTCATTCAAACACGGTCGTCTAATTTCATCTAAAACGTATATATGGTCTGTGGGAGGAAAGTCACACATGCACAGAGAGAACATGCAAACTGCACACTGAGTACTGACCACTGCACCACCATGAACTGGTTAATGATGAATTATTATTATTATTATTATTATTATTATTATTATTATTATTATTATTATTATTATTATTTATTTATTGATTTATTTATTTTTTATTTATTTATTTTTTTGTTTGTTTCTTTTTCTGCCTTGCCAGGGACTCAAACGCAAATTTGACCCACTAAACACACTCAAAAGTTCACCAAATTAGACATGGTCAGATGACCATGCCTAATGACCAAGACTGGTGTGATTGAGTAATTTGTCTTTTCTCCCTCACGTGTTCACACATGGTTGAAAGTGTTCATTGACTCTATTGTAACTGGAAGGTTTTTTTTTAAAATAGCAGTGATGGAACACCAACCGCCGACCAACGCTGCTTGTATTTAATAGTATTTCAATGGGCCAGAGACCATGATATGGGCAGAAGCACTGATTGGGCCGACCCCATTGGGCCAGAACCTGAGGCCCCCACCAACGCTGCTTCCAGCTATGATTATTATTATTGTTTCTTTTTCTGCCTTGCCAGGGAATCAAACCCAAATTCGACCCCGTAAACGCCCTCAAAAGCTCATCGAATTTGGCGCGCTCATCTGGACGGGTGACTAATTTCAGAAAATCTAAAAATTAACCCCCAGAGTAGCAAATGTGCTCTCTAGCGCCACCTAGAACACGAAACACTTAAACGACCATCCTGGCCTGTAGGAATGTCGCAGGGAATCAAACCAAAACTAATTTTTTCGTCTGATCGAGACCTACCAATCACGATACCCCTGACCTAAAACCAACAGGAAGTCTGCAAATGCCTTTTCAAAATAAGCTAAGATTTTCACCCAAAAAGGCCTTCAAACAAATGCTATCTCCTCTGAGGAGGAATATCACACCGGCTTCAAAACACAATGAATTGACAGAGGAGACCTTTCTGCCATCTGCTCACGGTTTCCATTTAATTACACAACAAAGTTGGGAAAGCTGAAGTCCCCCGTGTGCCTCCTCTCACTAAAAACCCACATTTCACCCCCTAAACGGAGCTGAAAGCGGGGATTTAAGGCTGGGAGACATAACCTCGGGCATCATTCAACTCAGCTGAGCTCAGTCACTCCCGCCGGCGTGAGCCAATCCTGGCTGAAGATCGCCGCATCCCAGCCAATCAACATCCAGGTTCCGCCTCATAAGCCCTCCCCTCCAAGCTCACCTGTCTCAGCTGCTGGGCGACCCACCTCCACCCCTTCTCCACTGGGGATCGTGACTTCTCGCCACCATCATTTAGCCCACCGGACTGTCATTCCATCCGCCTCCCCCACCTCCCGCCAGCAGAAGGCCGCCACCTCTGAGTCCGGTTCTGCAAAGGTTTCTTCCCAAAGAGGGTTTTTCCTTTCCACAGTCACTCAAGTGGACCCGCTGGGCTTCCCAACAAACAACTCCAAGTCAAGAAAACTCTTCTAATGCACATAAAGTGTCTGAGTCTTCCCAGGTTGAAACACACTCAAAAAATCACCATAATGGCCACACACATCAGAACAGGTGAATTATTTCAGAAAATGTAAAACTTAACACCCATAGTGCCAAATGTGCTCTGTAGCGCCACCTAGAAACACTAAAACAGCCACCACGCCCCGTAGGAATGTCGTAGGGACATCAAACAAAAAGTTATTCGTTCGTCTCGTTGAGACCTACAAATCACAAACCAATACCCCTGACCTACATCCAACAGGAAGTGCGTAGTTGGTGTGGAGGTATTATTGTAGTAAAACTATTTGTCAATGCGTATGGAGAGTTGTCTGTCTGAAATGAGAGTTGTCTGTCTGAAATGAGAGTTGTCTGTCTACGCATTCAGCCCTTGTATTTGATAGCATAGACAGACAACTTGTTGTTGTTGTTGTTGTTGTTTCTTTTTCCGCCTTGCCAGGGACTCAAACCCAAATTTGACCCCCTAAACACGCTCAAAAGCTCACCAAATTAGGCATGCTCATCTGGACTGGTGAGTAATTTGTCTTTTCTCCCTCATGTGTTCACACATGGTTGAAAGTGTTTATTGACTCTATTGTAACTGGAAGGTTTCTTTTAAAAAATAGCAGTGATGGAACACCAACTCCCGACCAACGCTGCTTGTATTTAATAGTATTTCAATGGGCCAGAGACCATGATATGGGCAGAAGCAGTGATTGCGCCGATCCCGTCAGGCTAGAGCCCGAGGCCCCGACCAATGCTGCTTGCAGCTTTAATTTTCTTTGTGTGTTTGTCATGTGATGCTCTGGCGACCCGTCCGGGTGTATCCTGTTCTCGGCCAGACTTGGTTCAGATCGACTCCATCCCTGCTCAGGATTAAGTGCGATAAAAGAGGAATAGATTAATTAATTCACTGCAAATTAGAGCTGACATTGCAACTTTTGCCATTTAACACTTTTAACCAGAACACCAATAGAATGATTCATTTTAAGCTTCAAGTCAAATTTAAACATAATTTTTGTAAAAGTAGAATTTAAGCTTAATCTGTTGCACTGGATTTCGATACATTAGATTGTTGTATTTGCTGAAATGGTTGAAACAGTTTGGGGTTGAGGTGGAGAAATGTCTTTTTTTGAAATAGCTGAATAACACAACCAGTATGTTTACTGTCTTTCAGCAATGTAGCCACATTTTACCTCCAAAATAATCCTCAACCATAACTACATGTGCAGTTTGTTGTAAACTAAACCAGGCGTTTCTAACGAATTGTTGCAACACAAGAAAATGAGTTAAAAAAAACTCTTTGTAAAACTCTACAACAAATATGAGGCAGAGTTTTCTATGCTGATGTCATGATCCTTAAAGACTGCTGCCACGTGACATCAAAGGGTCACATGATTTATGTTCATGCCGCCATATTGGAAGCTTTTCAGCAGGGTTCAGTTTTCTACAATTGTTGGGA
>OMNM01006725.1:4567-16705 GCA_900302745.1 Parablennius parvicornis
CAACTACTTATTCTTGTGGAAAGCAGCAGCTGGTCCTTCACAGTTCATTTGAGATCTGAGTCGTCAGGTCTATCCTGAGTGCGTGCATGTGTATAAGACTGTGTGTGTGTGTGTGTGTGTGTGTGTGTTTGTGTGTTAGTGTCTGTAACTCTGAGTGGACCCTCTCAAAGTCCTAATACAGCTACAGCTCCAGGCTGAGAGGCCACTTGGAGAAAGCACCTTGGAAACGAAACAAAAGGTGCCGGCTGGCCGGGCAGCTCGGAGAGATGCAGTGTGTGTGTGAATGTGTGTGTGTGTGTGTGTGTGTGTGTGTGGTGGTTTGTAGGTCATGTGTGTCGGACTGTGCAAAACATCGTGGCTAACTGACAGGTAGCATCTGTGTTAGCTGTACATTTCTATTTTTTAACCCGGACAGTAAAATAAAGCCATTCATGCTTGTAATTCATTTTATTTATTTATTTATTTTATTTCATTTAGCAGGGACATTGCTCATCCGTTAACAGGAGGAAAAAAAAAAAAGAGCAACCTTGTAAATTAGCCAGAAGTAGCTCACACAGGCTAGTTTCCATCTGCTTTTTCCCTGCTCAGATCTTACAATTGGCAACCTGAGAGGAAGTGAAAGCTTACAAGCTTTCTCTCATTATCCCGACAAAAGGTAATTAAAATGAAAAGACTCATTAAATGGAAATTGGCCGCAGCCTCGACAGAGTCTGGACCGAATCCAAGAGTTGAAACGGGAGGAAGAGCTCATTCAGAAGTAGCCTGAGAGGCATCAGTGACTCCAGCGTGTCTTCATATTTCCTCCAAACTCATGAATTAAAGACAGAATTCAGGCGGAACCTACCAACAGTCTGGTGGTTCGCCGGACTGCCGGTTTTAACGGCCGACCCTTTGTCTCACGTCCAGGACCGGAACGTTGGAGTTGGGAGACAAGCTGCTGGCCATCGACAACATCCGCGTGGAGAACTGCTCCATGGAGGAGGCCGTTCAGATCCTCCAGCAGTGTGAGGAGCTCGTCAAGCTCAAGATCCGCAAAGACGAAGACAACTCGGGTAAATCTGTTCCTCGCAACAATGAAAAACTAATCTGAGGAAGTAGATTCCACTGAAGACTGGTGGGTTTCTAAATCTGCACTTGAGCTTTTGAATATCTTCCGTACAGTTGACCTGTATTTGATTATTTTGAAGTTTTCTCAATGTTATCGCAGCAAAAAGGCTTTTGAAGGACTTTCAGGAACATCTAGTATCAGTTAAGATCCTTCAGTATCCATGAAATAATTCAACCGTCTCTGGGAACGTGCATGTTATTTCCTCTTAAAGTTTCTCTACCTTTTACTCCTCTGGAAGTCTTTTAAAACCTTTACAACCTTCTCAATAATCGTATTTCAGACACTCCGAGTGGTATCTTTAGAAGTGTTTAGTGGTGAAGTTCCTGAATTACTTAAAACTTCTACTTCCAACTTATCGATTTAGTTATTGACCCATATGGGAGCTTTTGTTTTCAAAGTCAAACGGGTGCAGTTTTTACGTAGTGGACTCCGGAGAATACCGAGAACCCGAGGGACGAGAACTTCCCACAAGACAAATGTGCATCTTGTGCGCCCACACATCAAAGCCGAAGTTGTGTTTAAAAATGTCTCTACTGTGGAACCCATTTTAAAGAACAATAACAAAGAAACAGTTTTCAGGCTCCTAAAATGCTGCGCTGTGTGGATGACCTCTCAGAATTTCATGATCCGTCCCTGAGGTCTTGTTTGGGATCATGATGACTTGTTGGCCCTTAGGAACCGTTGTATCAAGAGTCAAAAGACCTTCCTGATTTGATCTTTTGGGTTTTAGATGAACAGGAAGTGTCCGGTAGCATCATCTACACGGTGGAGCTGCAGAGGTACGGAGGCCCGCTGGGAATCACCATCTCAGGCACCGAGGAGCCCTTCGACCCCATCATCATCTCCTCGCTGAGCAAAGGAGGGCTGGCTGAGAGGTACGAGAGCCAAAACTCACAAACTCATTAGTGAAGGACGAATTTATACTCCACCATGAAAGAAGGCTTGATGCTTTCTGTGTTTGAATGATGCAAAAACGATGAGATAAAATCAATGAAACAGGAAGAGAAATGAATCATCCATATCAGGATTCAGATCTGGTGGACACTGGCGCCCTCTGCTGTTCACAATTAACATTGCATCTTAATTCAAACGCATGGATTAAATCTTCATCGTCCCTCTGAGGCTACATGTTCGTGGTTTTAGAGACAGAGCAAGGACGAGAACGCAGTCCTGGAGACTTGTTCAATGTGGGAGTGGAAGGATAAGACCTGGCTTTAGTGATCCAGGTTAATTTGACAGCTGTTTTTGTGGTTTTGTGGCGTGTGACTGCAGGACGGGCGCCATCCACGTGGGCGACCGCATCCTGGCCATCAACAGCAGCAGCCTGAAAGGGAAACCACTGAGTGAAGCCATCAGTCTGCTGCAGCAGGCCGGAGAGACGGTGACGCTCAAGATCAAGAAGCAGGGAGAGCGTACGTATTCTCGTCCATAGAAACACACCTGCGTCATATTTTGGTCGCATATAATGTTCTGATCAACGTCTGTCTGCAGTGTCCAGCCCAAAGTCCTGTGTGATTGGTCCGGGCATTGGTTTGGGGGCGGAGCTTAACCCAGACAGCCAGGACGGAGAGGAGGAGCCAATCATCATGGTGGTTCCGCCCACGAGTCAGCGAGCGTTCAGCACGCTGCCATCTGTGGACAGTGCTGTGGAGTCGTGGGATGGTTCTAACATGGACAGCAGCTTCACCAGCCCTGGTACTGACCTCTGACCTCTAATGACCTTAAATAATCTCTTTCAAATCCGTGTCTGCTGCTAACGCCACCTTTCTTTGTTTGATTGGTTTGCAAAGCTCCACCTTTTCAATCATCATCGTACAGTTTCCACGAGTGGCGCAACGCCAAGACAGTCAACAGCCAATCATCTTCCTCCGCTCGCCAAAGGGCCAATCCCCTGTCAGATCTGGGTCTAAGTGACGACGACTGGGACCGCCCACCCCTTGGAGGGTAAGACGAAGCATGAATTAGACCAGGAGGGAAAATCCTCCACATTTATCCACTTTTATGCTCAATAAAAGACTTCCTAACAGGGCTTCCTCACTCAATTCATGGCTAGCAGCTAGCATTCCCTATTCAAAGTTATGGGAGTGAGAAGCATCGAGCTAACAGCGGTAACAGCAGTGTATCTCTGTCTGCAGAGGCTGCAATCTGCCCAGCGGTCTAATTTCTGACAGCAGGTACCGCAATGTGTGAACTTTGACCTCTAACCTCTCCCACCCCACACAGCCCCTCACCTGGTGACCTTTGACCCCCTCACTCCCGTCCTCATTGACACATATGGCGAGCAGGCGCGTATGTGGTCGCTGCATATGTGACATCCTGTGGAGCAAACTCACCAGCATGAACAGCCACCCCCGTTTGTGTGTGTGTGTGTGTGTGTGTGTGCGCGCACCGGGTCACCCTGTCCTCTCTGATTGGCCAACCTCTGACCTGCTGTCCTGCAGGTTCACGGTAGGACATGACGGGACCGAACCAGACCAGGAGGAGAACTTCTGGTCTCAGGCTCTAGAGGACCTGGAGACTTGTGGACAGAGCGGCATCCTGCGAGAGCTGGAGGTGAGTGACAGCCAGTGCTGCAGCGCCCCCTGCTGGCAGTCTGATGACATAGAAGAGCTAACATCGTCTCAGCAGCAGGGGGCAGCATATCAGTGTAGTTCAAGGGTCTGCAACCTTTTAAGACTGTTATCTGGAGCCACCAAACATATTTAACTATATTTAACCATAACGTAAAATCTTTTTTATAATTTTGCTTCATTCACCAAAACTCTACATGATATTGTTTTGCTGTAATTTCATAGGTACGATGAAAGTATGACATGTTTTTGCAGTTTAAAAAAAAAAGAGGAATGACTACTTTTCTTTCAGGAGTCTGGAAAGGACACACAGCTCCTTGCTCTGGTACTACCCCACTCCCCCCCCTTCATCTAACCTCAACACCCGGGGTGTCAAACATGTTCTCTGGTTTACAGTGTGAATCTAACTGCACCCGTTGTGACATCACGCGGCCTCTTGCCCAATCAATCGGCAGAGTCGTATTGCATCACGTGCATGGTGGAGTACAACCTTTGAGCTCTAGCATGTGCTGGGAAAGTAGATGCTGACCGTGAAGCAGATGTGTCCGTCATGCATGTGACTGATGAGTCCTGAATTATGATTGGCTGAAAAGAGCGGCTGCGTTGTGGCAACAGAAAGATTGCACACACAAAAAACAAGTGTTGTCGGAAGTGGAATCAAAAATAGAATTGAGTCGAATATACTGTAAGTGGAAGGTGAGCTCTCAGTAAGAGCATTCAGCTGATTCTATGATGTAGTATAGTGAAGTATAATATAGTACAGTGTGGTATATTGTGGAATAGTATGGTGTGGTATAGTACAGTATATTATACCATAGTATAGTGTACTATAGTGTGGTTTACTATACTATACTGTAGTTTACTATACTATACTATACTATTCTAAAGTATGTTACAATTTATACAGTCAGTAGAGAACAGTAGATCCTGACAGTAAATTCATCAGCAGTAGCAATAGATCGCAACCTGACACTGGATCATGCCAATACAAACAATAAATACCATCCATTGACACAAAACCAGCCTTGAATAGACCCTGTCACTCCTCTCTGACAATAAAGAAAAGAGTAAAACATAGCTTAACTTGTTACCAGCAGTACAGAGAAAAGTAGAAACTTAGTACTCTGTCAGACGGAAGTCATTAGTTAATCCAGCTAATTGAAGAAGAAGTAAGTCTGGTTGGTGAACAACAATAGATTCTGCCGGCAGAGACAGTAGAGATGTTGAGATGAGTAGAGACATTTGAAGCAGGTTCTGTCATGAATAGGTAGAAGAACTTAGCCTTTTATACGCATGTTTTCTGAGTCATCTCAGATAAGCTCCTCACTTCTGTTCTCTGATTGGCTGTCTCCAGGCGACCATCATGTCGGGCTCCACCCTCAGTCTGAACCACGACCCAACCCCCACGCGCAGCACGCTTGGACGCCAGGCCAGTTTCCAGGAACGCAGCAACTCCAGACCACAGGTACTCTGACCCTGAACGGAGCCGAGTAGTAGCACTTCCTGTTTGAGTGTAATACATTTCTTTTTAACATTTTGAATCTGAAAATGTTATTCTTTCATTTAAAACTCCCGCAGGTAACGCCTCGATCCAACACCTTGCCGTCAGACCCTCAGCGCCGAGCCTTCGCCATGAGGAAGATGAGGCAGGAAGTTAACGAAATCCTGAACCAGAACCCTGTGGAGCTCCACAAGGTGACCTTTGACCTCTGTGTCATTGCTTTCCCCAGTCACTTGATGCAGCTGTGGTGGTTTTAACAGTGTCTTTGTGTTTGTAGCTCACTCTGGATAAGGCCTCAGACCTGGAGGACTTTGGATTCAGTGTTTCTGACGGGATGTTGGACCGCGGCGTCTATGTCAACAACATCAGGCCAGGAGGTCCGGCGGAGCGCGGCGGGCTCAAAGCCTTTGACCGAATACTACAGGTGCAAAGAAGTATCAAATTGTAAACAAAACAACCAAAATACCTTTGGCTGAATGTTTAACCTTTAACTATTTCCAAACTTCTATAGATCAACCATGTTCGAACCAGAGATTTCGACTGCTGCCTCGTCGTTCCTCTGATCGCGGAGTCTCCAAACCGCCTGGACCTCGTCATCAGTCGAAACCCCTCCTCCTCCTCGTCCCCCCCCTCCTTACTGGCCAATCACACTGACAGCACCACCAACAACAGCCACTCCCCTCAGCCAATCAGCAGCGAGTTGGAGCCCTCGGAACTCTCCATCGGCCACGGAGACGACGGTGGCCCCATCAAGTGGAGTCAGCCCGGAGATGGCTTGGGGGCGGGGCTTGGAGTGGGGAAGGTCACTAATAGTTCCTTATAGCAGATGAGAACTGGATCAAACTGGGCTCAATCCGGTTCTGACTAGACTGAACTGGAGAGGTCAGTGAGGAGGGCAGAACTACAAAGTGGAATCAAAACCCGTTCAGACTGGTTCAGATTGGACCGTCCACGGTGCTACACACCTTCTGGATGTTCGCTGACCTTTGACCTCTACAAGTTTGTCCCCCGAACTGCTGAAGCAGCCTGAAAGCACACTGTTGGACCAGAGCAACTCCTCACCTGAACTAGCTCTGCACACTGGTACTACTGGGATGACTGGAACCAGATTCATTACCACTGATCCAGATCCAGATTCACAACTACTGACTGATCGTTACTGGTCCTACAGACCCTGAGCCATGGATTCGGGTTCTACTGAAGCAACAACCAATAGTCTTACTGGTCTATAAGCCTAGAACTGAGTCTTAATGGTCCTGCTGAATCTAGAGCCAATGTTTTCACTGCTCTAGGACCAATGGTTATTGGTTCTCAAAGTCTAGAACTGAGCCTCTGGTCCCACTGGAACTGTAACCACAACCTGTAGTCCTACCGGGTCCAGGGTACATGAGGTCAGGTCTTGGTCTTAACAGAATCACTGCTTCTGGCTCCACAAAAGCCAAAACTAGTGGTCTTACCTGACTCAAGACACTGTTCTGGTTCATGGTCTCAGGTTTACACAACCATGGGTCCCACTGGTCATCACTGGCAGCAGAACCATGGCTGCCGTTTGTCCTGAAGCCAGAGCCACAACTAATGGTGTTAGTGGTCCAAGGTGTGGTTCTTGTTCGTGGTCTTAGTGGTCAGGGAACTATAGCTACAGATCCAGAGCCATGGAACACTGTTCCTGGGATTCTGAAGCCGTGGTTCTTGGTCCTTAGTAGAATTATAACTGTGTTTTCTGGTCTGACAAGTCAAGAACCACAGCAACACAAGACTGATGGGACTCGAGTCCAGAATCCAGAACCTGCTGATGGACAGAAAGCTTTGCCAAGGGCACTAGGGTTGCTCCGATCGGGATTACCAGAACTTATATCGTTACTGATTAGTTCCTCTGAAGTCTTCCTCTGGGTGTAGCTGGAGTCATTAGTTCAAAATGTTTATCGCATCTGCTGCTATCAGCTTCAAAAGCTTGAAAAGTCCTCAACCAGCGAGGCAGTTTGAGAATTCAAAGGTGGAAACGAGGAAGAACCGAACCTCTGGAGGGTAGAACGACTCCTCACATAGAACACTACTGATGGCAGGAAGAGCACAAAAATAGAAAACCACTGATGGACGACTGACGGTACCAAGACTCTGACCATTGAAAACCTACTGATGGTACCAAGAGTCTGACAATTGAAAAACTACTGATGGTACTAAGAGTCTGAACGTAGAAAAGTTTGAACAAACAAAACCACTGACGATCAAACTATTCCAAATTGTCTCCTTTAACGTCACAGATCAGATTTTAGGTTTTGTCATGCCAAACATGTTTTTAGCTGCTTGGTTTCTGCCTTAATTCAAGAGTTGTAGGAAAAACGTGTCCCAGCAGTGAAGTGAAGGACATTTTTGATGCAGATGTTTTGGTCCAGATATGAGATCTCAGGTGGTTCTTAGAGAAAAATAAAATTGTGGAGATGATAAGTAGATTAAGTTGAAGATTTCACTTGGTAAGTGAATCTCACCGAGTGAAATTGTGGTGATGAAGATTTGAGGTGCGGTTGAATTTGATGAATGAAGGTCCTGAGCCAAAAGCTAGCATCACTAAGTTAGAATGATAATCATTTAAACATTCAGGAGCTAAGAGACATTTTCAGATTGTGGAAACCCAGAGTCAACTGGGGAACATGTCAGAAGACGCTGAGTGAGAGTTAAAGATGGAAACACCTCCATGAAATGTCATGAATTATCGAATATCGATACTGTATAAAGTCCAAGATATTCAAAATCTTGGAAATTTTAAAAAAAATTGTGTGCTCTAAATATCTGATTTCTAACCTGTTCCCTGAAGAGCCCTGTCTGATCTGTGACTCATTAAAGACAACTATTGGTAGAAAGAGATTTGTTCACCAATATGTAAAAGCAGGAGCCTTCAATTACTGGCCCCAAGGGGGTCCTGGATCCTATGTTGGGGGGCCATTGGTGTAAATAAGATAAATGGTGACACAAACAAAGAAGACTAATTAAATTATGAAATTTTAGCAAATACATATATGTACAAAAAGGAAGATTAAGTTAAAATATATATTAACATTTCCATTATGCAATTTTTATGAGTAAACACTAAATGTCTTTTAGGAATGCCTCCCGACTCAGATGGCCTATTCCCCCTTCTGCATGTCAACATGCAAAAAGAAAGCACAAGCCAGTTTTCAGGAGATTCTTCTATTTTCAACAGCATCCAAGCAGGAAAAGCCTTGGAACTACTTGTGATCTTTTGCGCCCCCATAAGGTTGATCTAATTTATTACAAGGGTCAGACCAAAACTAGTCCACTGTAGGAGATAACTATAAATGTGAAATAAATAGGTACAATCTTTATATTATTCAAAATAAGTATAGGTAAACGTTTATTTATTTATTTCACCAGCTACATTATAACCAAATATTTTTAACACAAACTGTTACTTTCTGATGATTTTTAGTTGCTGGCGATCGGAGCATCCCTACTGATTCGGACGGTTCACTGTTCAGACTTTTTTGTTGTGCCATGTATGAGCTGCAGACAGAGTAATAATAACCTGATGATGATGATGATGATGATGATGATGATGATGATGATGACGACGACACTGAGCAGTTCAATAAGAATCTTTTTCTACTGTTTACACCTGTCCGACTGGCCACACTGTGTACGTATGTGTGCGTGTCTGTTGTGTGTGGATGTGTGCGTGTATGTGTGTGTATTAACGTGAGTGTGCATTAAAACACGAGGCCAGTTAAGCTCCTCCCACCTCAGATCTTGAGTCTTGGCTTTGCCCCACCCCCCTCCTCTTTCCTTGACCAATCGGCAGCCAGGACAGGAGGCACCCAGGCCCTGAGAGATTCAGCTGATTGGCTGGAACCAATCAGAGAGCAAACGTTTCCCCTACCGCCTGTCTGTGATTGGTTCTCCTCAACACACCCACACACAAAAGAACCAATCAACTCCCAGGAAGAAGCCAAGCATGACCCCTCCCCTAAACTCCCCTGACCCCTCCCCCGATCCCCTCCAGTAACAGTGATCTATTATGCTAATCGATCGGTGTGTTTTTTGATTGACTGTTGTCAGTTCTGTTTGTTCGTTTGTATGTTTGTTTCCATGACGACTGAACCTGATTATCTGTAAAATAGGTTAAAAAAAAAAATTTGCTTGGTTCAGTCCATCGCTGTTCACATCGAGAACCATCAGATCCCGAAAACATTCACGTCATAAACACACAAACAAATGATGTTACACAAGAAAAAAAAGAAGTCCTGTCAGACGGGAAATCTGTGACGCGTGTGTGTGCGTGTGTGTGTGTGTGTGTGTTTATTTTGGAGTGATGTCACCATCTTCCTGCTCTCACCTCAGTCTGAACTCACTATTGAAAACTGGCCAATCAGAACCCTCCCTCAGCACCAACAACCATTAAAAATCCTCCAAACAGCCCAATTGGATGAGGTCTTTGGATTCAGAAAGCTCTGATTGGCTGTTACCGTACGGCAGCTGTGATTGGCTTCTCCAATTGGTGGTGATCTTTGATAACTGTGAAGTTTTGAGTTTTAAGCACAAGTTTAGAAGAGCTTGGCTATAGAGCTAATACTTAGCTGTCTTAATGTTGTTAGCACACAGTTGACCTAAGCACATAGCCAGGTTAGCTCATACCTTGCACAAGGCTAACACGGGGCTAACCTGTTGATAACGGAGTTTGTAGGTCGGCATGCGACGAGCACAACTCTTCAACTTTCTATATTCTGTTTGTATAGGGTTGATACCTACGTAACAAAACTCAAGTTTGAAAATAAGTAACTTTGGGCTTTCCTAGGGAAACTACAAGCTAATGCTCGTATGTCAGAGTGCTAATAATTTAGCACTTGGGTAGTTCACAATTAAGCAGATATGAGCAGTGCTAGTATTATAGGCCAAGGCAAACAGTTGGTAAATGAGCCACAAAGCTGATGGAGGAAGGGGGCTTTGGGAGGGGTTTGATGAAGCCATGCCCCTCACCTTGCTTCAGAGGCGGGACTTCAGAGGGTTTGATGAGTGAGATCTTAAGCCATACACACTGTGTTTGTGCGTGTGTCATAAATGTGTATGTGTGCGTGCGTGTGTGTAACATTGCAGGGATTTGCACTCTAGTGATTCACCTCAACAACAGAAAAAATCCACCCACCCACACACACACAAACACACACACACACACACACACACACACACACACACACACACACACACACACACACACACACACACACACACACACACACACACACACAGAGTTTTGGGGTTAGGGTTGAGGTCGTAGGGAACACATTCCTCGCGGCTGAGTATATTGCTCATGAAGTCCAACCTTGCAATACTGAACTTAATTTGGCAAAATAAAAGCCATAGGGCAGGATTTGGGGTTTTACAGCAAAGTGCTTAATTTTCCGTGACCTATAGATGACTGAAAACCTTTTTTTCTTTTGCGCTGTTGTCTTGAAACACGAAAAAAAAAAAAAAAACACAGGGACCTTGCAGAGATCGTAATTGGAGACGACAACCTGGTCATGTTGACCATCACTGCGGTGAACCGAGGAGAGGGAGCCTACGAGACAGAACTTTACACGCTGATTCCTCCAGAGGCCGACTACATCGGCGTGCAGCGCCAAGTGGAGGTAAACACACACACACACACAATAGGTTCACAGCAGCGACACACGCTACACACTCTGCCTGACATCAATTATGCTGTTTGATGTTGAGGGCCAGCGGGGGCGTAGACTGAGACAGCGGCCTCGTCCCGAGCGAGGTCAAGTAAAAACCGAGGAAGTGAGCTATTTGAAGCCAAACTTACTGTAAAACATCACATCCGGTTGTGTCTTTGTGGAGTGTGTTTGTTTGACGTGATTAAGTAAAGGCTATCAGCGGGGCTTCGCTGGCGGCAGCCCAAATGCCCCTTTTATGATTTACTGGCTGCATTAGTGACCAGGGAAATGGATAGGGTCAGCGCTTGTGTGCGCGAACGTGTGTGTTTTTGCACATGTGTGTGCGCTAATGAGTGTGTAATGGGCCAGCTTGATTGATGACATTGTTACTGTCAGAGCATTCATCACCCGTCCTCTCCTGTCCTCCCTCCTCCCCTCTTGCCTTCTCTTTTTTTACTCACCCTCTCTGACGGTCTTCTGCTCCTCACTGTGGTTCTTTTCTTTCACCACTTGACTCTCACTGCTCCCTATTTGTCACCTTCATTCATTTACCCTCACTCAATGTTCTTGACCCATTCTTCTTCTTTTCTTTTATCTTTTTCTTTTCTTTTTTGGGATCCATCCTCCTCCAGACGCTGTCCGAGTTAAACTGCGAGTACAAGATGATCAATGAATCCAGGATGGTGGTGTGTGACCTCGGAAATCCAATGGTGGCTGGCACAGAGGTGAGATCTTAAACAGACACTCACACTTTGATATAAAACCTCCCTTTTAGGCTCCGTTTACACGACAACGAATACGAGTGTACCCGCAAAACTTTCTTCTCCTTTTAGGGGTCCGTATACGTGATACCGGTGTGCGGGTCCACTGTGTCCGCAAAGTTTTTTTTATACCAGCTCCCAAGGCAGTCGTGATTCCCCCTGTAGACATGGTCGGAGGCCATGGAGCATTGTTACTGCACATGCGCAACTCTCCCCCGTCTCTTAAAATAGTTCATGTGCCTGTAAACAAACATGGCGGACCCGTAGTGGTATGACTCGCGGTCAGAATTCTAGTTTTATCGTCCATATCAGAAGTTATATCATATAGTAATTATTGAGATTCACCCCTGGTTGCATCAGATTCGTCATCAGTCCATACGAATGTCAGGTTCTCTCCATTTTGTCCATGTTTATAGCGCACTGTTCTCTGCACACACGTCTGTGTGGCTTCTTTACAAAAAAAGCAACAGCGCCTCACGTGGCCCGGCATACTAACTACATCGTCGTGACTACTATAGTGTAAATGCAC
>OMNM01006730.1:10140-24763 GCA_900302745.1 Parablennius parvicornis
AATATTTTCCAGGATGCTTTCTTCCATGTAATTTTTGGGAAGAAATAATTTCACTACCTTTTGGTATCTGGGATTAATATCAATTTAAACAATGCTTATTCTTTTTAAACATGTTTTTCAGTAGCAGTGATATACTGCATTCAACAAGAAAAAAAAGTATAGCTATCACATAGGCAATTATGAAATGAATGAATGAATGAATGAATGAATAACTTTTGCTTCTATATGGAAAATATTTAATGTTATCAATGGAAAAACCAGGAAGTTCAGCATTGACCTCAAAATTTGCAAGAGAAAAGGCAAGTGTGGCTTGAGGGTGTCAGATTGGAGTCACATGCATTAGTTTTGAAGTCAATGCTTCAGAGTTGGCTAAAGAAAAAATAATTTAAGGTGTGTATGAGTCACTTAAGAATGGAAACATTGAACACAAGGAAGCAATTGGAGAAAGGCAGCATTGGAGAAACAGTTTGTCTCCATGTAGGCTATGATGTAAATTTATTACATAAGGCAGTTATAGGCAATAGATAGAGGCTGATTGTCACACTGCCGCATGTAAGAGCAGTCAAAACTGCACTCTTTAATATGAAATACTGAAAGTTCAGCATTCAGCCATACTTGCATCTTGATGTGAGACAAAGCATGTGTGGGATGAGATTGTTTACAGTGAAATCTTTCAGTCCAAAACTATATGGGAGTTCTCTTGCCTGACTGATAGGAGTTGTGAATTATGTGTACTTTAGAGAGATAGGAAGTATCCAGCAGTATTCATATTAGGTGGAATGTGGTAAATGTGAGAGGAGAGGAGGGGGACAAGGCAGAGTGAGCGCGAGATAGAGCCAGGCAGGGAGGTGGGTGGGGGGGCTAGGTTGCTGACTCGGAGCTCTGCTGCGGTGAGCTTTGAGCTAGCGACTCTACAAGCTCTCTGACTCTGCATGTGCCTGCGGGCTGCTGTGGAGCAGGTTGTAGCCTAGCACATTAGCCACCCTCCACCACTTCCACCAGCTCAGTCAGCCGGCAGCTTCAGCGTGTGCCGGCAGTAACTGGGATGCAGCGTCGCAGCGAGTCTCTGCCTGAAAGCTGAGGGTTTCCTGCCGCTTAAAAGATTCTCCTATTTTCTGACCAAAGCAGAGAGAGAGAGAAGAAGAGAGCGACAGTTTGGTGAGAAGAGAGGTGGACAGGAAGAGGAAGAGCAACATCAGGACCGGGAGTGACCTTCGTGGTGTGGTGGCAGAGCAAAGCAGGAGGAACGGGACCAAGCGCAGGATCCATCAGGTGTGTGTCAGCACTTCCAGGGATGAGACAGATGCAGCCTGCTATGTGTTTGAATCTGTATTCACAGGCTATGCATGATACAGCAGAAAAGAATATTTGTATGTGAAGTTTGAAAATATGTCAGAGTGACACTTGAATGCTATAGACAACACATAACATCACAATTTCAAGTTAAAAAGTACAAAGCTATGAAAAAAAAAGAGTTTCAAAAGTGCATGAGCACTAAGAGACACAGACTCTCATATGACATGGTGTAGATGAATACATCCTTGCAAAAACCAGATGTATAGAGATGCTGATATGAAGAGAGTAAGATGAAATATAAATGGAGAATGCTGGAGATATATGGAGCTGGGGAGAGAGTTAGATGTATGCAGTGTCAGCCAGAGCTCAGTGAGGATGACAGACGTGTTCGTGTGTGTGTTTTCTTACCGGTATGGACTTTACTGACGTGAAAAAACCCCTGATATTGGAGTATCAATCATTGTGGGGCTGGGTGCAGCTTTAAGGTTGCAGGCAAGATATGTGTGCACTCAAACGTGTCTGGGAGCATCTGTGTGTATGTTTCTTGTAATTAAGGTAACTTGCCCTTCTTTAGGATAGTGTCACAGCTTTTGAATTTTCTTTTCTCTCACACTGTTGTTTTGGTGATTTAAGACGTATATTAACGAAAACTGCACCTCTTACAATATTTTGTACGTTACATTGAAATGTTGCAGCATGCAATATTTTCACGCAATTTCATGCTTTTTAGAACGGAATAGAATAGAATAGAATAGAATAGAATAGAATAGAACTTTACAACCCACATCTCTATGAATTAAAGAACCTTACCATGGCCCTTGATACATTATTTACTAAAAATGTTCATTTTGCAGATTAAATCGAGCCATTTAAGCAGGGTAACAGACTTTGGCCTGGTTGTGAGACAAGACAGGGAATCTCACCATTTTGCTGCTCCACTCTGGCCAAGTTTTCAGTAGTTACTCATAGGTCATGTTTTTAAGTTCTGCATTTCGGCAGGGCAAAGTGTTTGCTTATATATTTTTGTAAATTTGTTATTAATTGTCATTAGTGTGTTGGCCTATTATGCTATTAGTGGCTGTTACATATGGGAGGATGAATGGACTGAATAACACAAGCAATTAACATGTCTTTCAGGAAAATAGCATGTCATTATGTTGGCTCTGTGCCAATCTAAAGCCTCATTGAATTAATCTGTTATTTAATGTTCTAGTGTGTGCATGTGTGTGTGAGTGTGTTTGTGTGTGTGGACACGTGTGTGCGTGCATGCGCGTGTGCACATGAGAGAGAGAATAGTCTTTGATCTTCAAACCTTGAGGACGATTTTTTTTTTTTTTGTCCGTATTCCCTGTATTCTGTGTTTTGCCTTTTGCCCCTATGACACCGCATCATTTCTCCCTGAGGTAAATATCAGACACTGACCCACTGACAAATACACTTGACTCAGGGCAATTCATTGTGGACCCTGCATGACTCAGCAGCAGACACACATTCACACACACTGGTATAGAGGTTGTTAAAATTCAGATTTTGCCTGTGTATTGCTTTAGCGCTGAATATTGACAGCGAGAAGAAGCAGTGATACAGAGTAGATATGAGTGGTAGAATTACTTTATTTGAAAATAACAGTGATATAATGTATCATACTGGCATTTGTGATATCACATTGTTTGCTGTATTAAGTTTTATTTGTACAACTGTGGTTGAATGTGTGCACAGTTGCTGCGCAACTCTCATAAGTTACCACTTTCCACCCACCATACACAAGAACATCATCTGTTAAACCATGAGGGGAAAAATCCAATTACAGTCTCTTTACACAAACTGCCAACAATGAGACAGCCTTTTTATATCTTACATTTTACAATCATCAAATGGTCCAAATCTACCTAAAATGGCATGCGTTTACTGTATTCATTTAACATGCCACATGGCTGCGGGATGGAGGAAGTTATTTATTTGTGTGTATGTGTTGTGTGCAGTTCCTGGATAACTGTGTTATCCATGTGGAGGTAAAAGCTTTTCCTTGATAGATCCTGACAGAGAATTCCATTATCTTTGTAGGTGTTTGCTATATAGCTTCTATGGATAGAGTTTGGTTTGAAGCACTCAGTAGATGTGTGAGTGTGTGTGAATGAGCAATATAAATGCACATATTTCTCATATGTAGTTCACACACACACACATGTTTCTCATATGTGTGTGTGTGTGTGTGTGTGTTTGTGTGTGTGTGTGTGCGTGCATGCTTTTTTTTTTTTTTTACAGTATATGTGTATGCGCTGGCTATATAAATGCACATATTTATTAAATGTCCACAGTACGTACTGTGTCCTCTTTTTGTCCTTTATGCATTAAGAACCCTTGGATATGATACGTTCGGTACAGAAAGAAAGAAAACAGGAGAGCGTCTCTTCTTCTCATCCTTCTCTCTGGTGCTGCTTGGTGCTATCATGGCTGTAATGAAGGCTCATTTATCTCCATCTTAACACAGTCTCATCACTCAAAGAGTGACTGCAGTAGCTCTGGAATGGGGATGAGTGTGCATTGTTCAGGGAATGGTCAAATATGTGCATGGTACAAGAATGGATGCCTGAATACAATCATTGATTCAGAAACTGACCTGTTGATTACACCTGTTGAGTAGAATGAGTGAGAATAGGTCACTTTTTAAACCAAAGGGCCATTTATTGTGTGATTTGGTCAACATTGCGAGGGCAAATCATAGGTGTAGGATAGGATCAATGAACATGGATTACACTCAGAGGTCAGGTTAAGTAAGCATCCATCTGAGCTTTGGGGCCAACCCCTTGCCCTGGAGCTAAGAGGGAATGAAGGGGAGAGGAGAGAGCGGATCGTTAGATGGACACACAGAGAAACAGAGGGACGTGTGTAGAGAGATAAAGGCTGAGTAATGTCATCATAGGCCCCATGTCCTCCAGGTCTGATTAAGAGGCTCTCTGAGAATTCTCAGACACAGTGCTGTGATAGGCCAAGGTCACTGCAAATCACAGCACAGTGCTACAGATTGATGCTTAACTCCGTCAGGAAATGGCACAATCTAATTTGGCCAATGGTCTTCCTCTCTACTTCAGATGAAGAGGACGATTCCTCTCACCCTGGGGCCCGCCAAGGGTGTGTGTCTGTGTGTTTGTGTGTGTGTGTGTATTAGGCCTCTTTTTGTGTGTTTTTATTATTGCTCATCATGAAGAAATCGTGAGTGAAAATCTGTCAGGGAGTTTTCTGTCTGAAAGTGCTGTACTCAAGAAATTAGCTTTCACCGAAACGCACACACATGCATACAATGTGTCCGTGATCAAGTGTCTCCGGGAACTGGTGCTACCAGTACCAGTTCATTGTTGTGTGTGTGTGTGTATGGCTCTTATCAAGAACATGTGCATTATAACACTTGTCAGCAGGTGGTTTAGGAGTGTAATGTAAATGACAGGCAGGCAGTGATATTAGATTGGGAAATATAACTTTGTAATAACTCTACAGCATGCCTGTAGAGTGGCTCACAGGTAATCACATTGACTCAAAATAATCACAGTCTTGCATGCCTGTACCCAGGACAGGGCAGCACTGTTTTCATTTCCTCTTATGAATGCCATGAGCTCTTGAATGCCCGTTAAAGTGTGTGTGTGTGTGTGCGTGCCTGTGTGTGTGTGCGTGGTTCATATGCCAGGCTCGAGCTGGTGGCATCATGGAAGACGCAGTTAATGTGAAGACTGATCACTCATCTTTGACCACTCTGCAGTGACATCTGGCTTCTACATGGCTGGGAGTCACAAATACAGTTTTTCAATCTTTTCAAATAAAACTTTTTCTGTGGTCCAGTGAAATCTCAACATCAGTGTCCAAGTTTGTTTTTGAGCGTGTCTAAAAGTGAGGGTGATTTACAGTCCTTTGAACTCAGTTTTTTTTTTTGTGTAAGCACCACTTCAAGACAGATTTTGTTGAGGTAGTACAAAGACTCTCCGTAACAGAGAAGCTTGGCATCCCTCCTCGAGAGAAGTTTGAAAATAATGTGGGTGCAGCAGCAAAGTGCACAGTCACTGTTTTTTATAGAGTGGTCCAAGGGGGCTGTTGTAAGTGAAATGCAATGCAGCAGAAACTTGAACATCAATTATGATGATGGAGTGTGGCAGTGTCAGATGTGTTGGTGAACACTTACTCTTTGAGACAAAGCAACGGGAACTTTTTGGCATACTTTTTTGTTTGATTTTTGGGCCGTGTCTTCAGATTACTAGTTCCACTTAAACATTTCTAACTCTGATTGTGATTGCTTCCCAACTGCAAAGATTCATCGTTATGAACAAATGATTTCTCTGCACCGTGGGTTGTTCTTCTCATGTACAGTTAACACACCAAAAATACTGAATGCAATTTGTTAAACAGAAAAGGAACACACAAATGTAACATCAAACACATGAATGAATTAGTTTGTATTTTTTACAACCCACACATGCACAGGTGGAAAATGCCAAGCCTGCACAGGAAGGCCCTCAAGCCTGTTCTTGAATAGAATAAGGTTTAATTTTGAGATTCTAGCTGTGGAGTGTATTTAGGAGTTTAAGTAATTGCAAGAAAAATACATTAATCTGTTTTAATCTTGGAAAGAAAAAACATAATCTAAATCCCCAATCTTGTATTTTGCTCTTAAAGTTAACAAATCATATAAGATGATTACAACTGTGAAATAAAGCAGAAGCCATTTTCAGAATGCGATATAGAGCTCTTCCATTCCTTCTTTGCAGGTGTAGGAGCTGGTAGCCTGCTTTGTGTTAATGGAACGATGCCACATTCATTTGTTTGTGAGTATTTCACAGTACCAATGTACTGATACTTCTTTTCTCTGTTAGGTCTCTTTCTTTGTTGGTATGTAGGAGGGTTCTTGATAGTCTACCGATACCTACAGTATATGAGGTGTGATGGCGCAGCATCCTTGAACTGGATGCAAGCTGTATGAATCATTAAGATGTACCACCCCCAGCGTCCAAAGTACATATACATTCAGTTGCATAAGGAGAGAAAAATTTGTCAAAAGAACATCACAATATTGTTTATCGGCTTCACAAAATGTGTACTAATAGACAGAAATGAGAAATGAGCTTCAACACATAAATCTGGTCATCATTTAATGTTGGGGGAACTTTCGCCAGCATCTTCAGCAATCATTTTTAACTTTGTCCGATGGCAAAAATGATGGCTCTACTAGGCAGAGACCACATATTTATGTGGTGAGAAATTCTCAATGCATATATTGTGAAAGTAAAGACTGTGTTATTCGACATGTATGCAAGTTTCAGGCAGGTTTTTACCCAAGCTTCTCTACTATTTGTGTGCAACAACAGTCAAATTTAGTGTGGAAATTGCATTTTCTCAAAATAGTCATAATTTGTCACTGGTTACAGCTTTGGCTGGGCTTAAAAGTGTTCTATTGGGAGGTAGGTGAGGAGATGAAAGCAGCGAAGTAAGTGGACCAACATGGCAATACGGCTGAGGTGGTGGATCGATACTGCAATCTCTGATCCGTAACATATTAATAGGAGGGAATATATTATTACTGTTAAGAGGTGTCAGGTGGAACGAGGCAAACACACACACCTGAGTGCTGGGGAAATTTGCAGCTGGGTGAGGGTGACGTACACAAGACTGCGTCTGGGCAAAAAGCCAAAGTACAGCCCTCATTCCTCTCCTCACTCTGCAGAGCTCCATTTTCATCTTCTTTTTTTTTTTTACCCTCTCTGTCCATTTCATTTCCTGCCTTAATATCCTGATTGAAGTGGTCACCCTTTTCCTGTTGTTGTTAATGAGCAGCAGGTGTGTGAGTGCAGCCCACTTGACCATGGACCCGGGGAACTAACTCTCAGTAGTGAAGCTTCTTTATCGGCTGAGAAGTGCCTGCAGTCCAAGCATTTTAATGGTTTTTCATTATTGCTGATAGGAGAGAGTGGAAATAAAAGAGTGACAAGCTTGAGCAACATTGGATGTGTCATTAAAACTGTGATACTTGGGTGTTCTCCCGCAATGTCATTGCATTGTCTAACAGAGTGGTTGAACTCAAAATTGGGTGAGTGTTGACACTTTTGTTTGTTTATAATTGCATCATTACTTAGTCATCATGATACTGACCCTTGCCAATACATGAAAATGTAAATGCATTTTAAGATACGATGTCACATTTGCCAAGTTTCTGTGACAATTTCAAACCACAGCACTTCGCATCAGCAGTTTACACACGTGTGGCTGTGTGTGTGTTTGTGAAACTTTGTGCAGTCATACTCGTGGTTTTGTATTTTGCATTTTGCGCTGTTGACAATGCCGTGTCTGACAGCATCGGTCTGGTTGTGTGAGCTGTCCAATGCAATGCAGTGCAACATAGCGTGGTGCATTCTGTGCTTCGAATACACAACTCTACCCACTGGATATGGGTATGAGAAGAGGAAGTTACTGTATCTGGAAAATATTATAATCGGGGTATCTTTATAATCTGTTTTGGAATTTATTGTCTCTTAAAGCTCTACATCAATGCTGTCAATGAGTCATTAACACAAATAACTTGTCATCAAAATCTGTAACTGAAAAAATAGAATTAAAGTAATAGCAGTTTTGTGCAGTAGTCACTTTACAGTCTAATCTCTATTCAACCCATCTCTAACTTTTCTCAAATAGCGTTAAGGCTTTTCAGTGGTTTACCTTTGTGTCATGTGGTTTTATAACCTGGTGCATTTTCCACTCTTCGTGGAATGAAGATGGACTAAAGTGACTTACTACCTCATATAGTGATGCAAAATGTATTGCATACAGGCCCCGTTTGCTACAGCAGATCACTGTCTTACTTATCTGTCAGTTTAATGTCCAATATCCTTTATCTTTTTACAGACCAACCCTAGCTGCCCTTCTGATCAGTTAATTATGCCTTATGTCGTTTAGACAGTGTTCCACTCACTACACCATGCATCATAGCACCAGGTCTCTCTACAGTCCTGTTAACCTTTTTTTTCACTCTTTCCTACCTTTGTGTCGCACATCTGCCGTTACTAGTCTCTCCACTTACTCCATCCTACCTGTACTCTCCTGTGTGGTCCATTGCGCTGGATTCCTGACTCCAGGTACCTGAGCCTGTGCACTTCTTAACTCCTCTTCACCTTAACTCTGTTCATCTTCACATTTTGCTGAGTTTCCTGTTATTCACACACATACACACACACACACACACACACACACACGCACACAGAATAAATGTATGTGAATGTGAACATATGTATGTCATTGGGATGCTACGTTGGCTCTAAGTATTTTTATTCAAGAATTTCCCTCTCAGATTAATAAAGTAATTTTATTTTATTCTATTCTATGTGAGCTTGAAGACTTCTCTGTGGCTTGAAGACTACTGGACATAATTGGCCCAAGAACATATGCAACTCCACATTACCTCTTACTTAGCAAAGGCAGAGGTGGACAACTGTGCAATATGTCTTTCCGTCCTCTTTGTCAGATTGGTAAATTGTGGCAGAGCACTTCTGGGAGTAGGGTGTATCAAAATTGCAGCTCGTAATTTATTGAAACTGACTAACTCCCATCACTGTAATTTAAGTATATTAGAACTGTATGCATGTCTGAATGTATCACTTTAAAATGCATTTGATGATACAGTATTTATAAAGTCTGGTATAATAAGTATGATAGAAATGATCATCCTCTCCTGTCAAATGTCATGCTAAAAATCATAGATTTAGGGAAATTGCCCAATGGGCTGCTAAAAATGGGTACACAACCTTTATCTTACTAGGATTTGTTGGATAGTTAAACTTTTGAATGCTGTTTAGAGTTTCATTCATATTGATCGCATGTCTTCTGAATCCTGCTGCAATGAGGAGCACAATCCTCTCATCTCCATTCATATGCAATTCTTTTCCAGATTTCCACATTTTTAAGGTTATACAAATTCAATTTTACAAAAAAAAAAAAAAAACAAACCCCAAAAATCAAAACACTAATAATGACAAAGCAGGTGCTGTATTTACAGGACTTAAATTAAACACACTGTAAATACTGGTGACACATGTGTGCTGCCTACATATGTAGCTGGCCAGCAGCTGAATTTCTGCAACCTGTCTGCTAGTGTGGTGAGTCACAAAGGCTTGAGTCACTGTCTCGCGGACAGATTTGCATTAAAAGGAAAGTGCATCCAACAAAGTGGTCACTAAGTGTGCTGTCTGTGGAAAAAAAAACATAAAAAAAAAAAAAAAAGAAACATGGATGGCACGGTGGATAGCTCTACTGATGTGTCAAAACTTTATTTCATCGAGACTCAGCCTTGTGTGAATCATTCATCTGTTTGATCTCGCTCCCACTGAAACGGTTGACAGTTGTCTTCATTGAGATTGGCGGCTTCATTGTCCATAGATTGTGATGTGCAGCGACACGCTGAATTTTAAAGATCCTGTTTGCAGCAATGAGCCTGAATCATTGTCAGTGGCAAACATGAAGAGCAGTGACGCGACTGATTAATGATCCCTGCAACGTTTATGGAACTGATCTCTTCCAATGTGAGAGTTGCCACTGTCTTTAATTGAACACAGTTGAAAGCCAAATGTTCGCTGTAAGGCCATTCAGCAGATGTCATGTGGCCTCACTTTCAATCTTCACTTATTACCATGGGCACAAGGATTTGACAAAGACGCTTGTGAAACATTAATTCTGAAGACCGTGGCCTTGTTAATAATTACAAAAAGAACCCAGGAACAAGAAGTGATAACAAGTTATTAATGTCTCTAAGAATAATAGTCTTGTATTGGCTGAAATGTTGACAGGTCCTGTTTCAGAAAGACTTCATCTGCTGCTATACAAGTTTCATGTAATCGGATCACTACACAGGAATCAATTCCCGTCTCAAGAGATCAAATTTCGCATCATGATAACTGTATTATTTTAGTGGAAAACCACTTATTGTGAGTAAAAGAAACCTTGCTCTTACCTGCAGAATAAATCGCAAAGGTAACATGAATAAATCGCTGTCTGGTCGACTGAGAATCGTTCTGTCAATTCCCAGTCCTATATAAATTCACCTTTTATTAAAACATTATGGTGACCATTTTTCAATGGCAACCTAAACATTTTTCTCAAATACAAGTAAGCCCAATATTAGTTCTCAATAACAAGTTATGCTGGCCCAGCTATCACTGATTTTGTTTTAGCTTCATAAATACAAGAGTCCTGATTGTATTTTTCACACCTCATAAATGCTTTTTGCAAGTGCTGAGCATTACTGTCAAGTGAGAAAGAGTGTGAATGCCAGTAGTTTTTTTTTTTTTTTTTTTTTTTTAAGGAACACAACTGTGTTAGAAAAAGAGAAATTGCAGCATTATTACAGTAATATCCAGTGCAACTACCCATCAATTCACGAATAAAGGCTGTCCATCACAGGGTCCAGTATGACCACACATGTATTACTTTGTCCATTTTGGCTAAAATAGTAACCATTACCCTTGGTAAGGATAATGTCTCGCAAAAGTTTTGGGTTATAAAGCAACCACTCCACTGGAGTCACAGTGAAATACATCCCAATAATATAGCAGTGTGTAAAAAGTACAATCAAACGTTTTAAATACTGATTTGTATTCCATTTTCTCCCTTAAAAATCAACATCTTAAAGGAAACCCAGCGGCTTTAATCGAGAGTAATAAAAGTGCATCCACCATCTGTGTTATTAACTGTCCACATCCACTTCCTCAACACAAGTAGTCTTTAAGAGTGGACTACAAACTAGTGCACAAGGTTAACAAGCAACATATCACTCAACTGGAATCCATTCGGCTACAGACATTAGTCCAAATATCACCAATATAATATGTAGACCAACACTATCAAACACATTACTGGGGGAATGACTCTTTTTCTTTCACACCCATTAAGCTCAATACTAAACTTATTTGCACGCCAAATGTTTTCAACCAATGCCAAGTTCATTATTGTTGTTAAGCTAATCTATATCAACATTAAACCCAAATAAACCACCATTATAATTTTTTATTGCAAAACACCACTGCCTATCCAGTTCTTTTTTTTTTTTGCAGTTGTTAGAAGTCAAGCATCCCTTGACATTGTAAATACTTTATCAAGTTCACAATTTTTTTTTCTTTTGTGCCTTCTACCTTCTCCATACACTGTCAATACTTGAGAGGGAACATCGGCAATCCTTCACACAGAGCTGGCAGCACAGTCTTCATAAAGCAGGGACAGGGTTCAAAGTCACATCCCCATTTGCTCCATGCATATCTTCCCCAAATATGTTGATGTCAGTGTTTTGTTTGGCAGAGCAGACACTTAGAGGGATGCCGCCGAAGCGAGTCAAAAGCCGCTGAGCATAGAGCTGTCTCTCTTCCCTAGTCCTGCTCACTCAATCGGGGGTCCATCACCATCACCAAAACAAACTTCTCCCCACTGCCAGGGTGATTTTCATCCTCCTCCACCACTGAGCACCAGTCATATTAATATCATTGTAAAAAGCAAATGTGTGCTCCAGGAGGCCAGTCCCATGCGCTTTTTTTTTCCACACCTCTCGCTGTTTCTCTGGCCACAGCCAAGAGCATTAACATATGTTCTCGCAGCGCACAGTGTTACTCTGCATTGGTAAATGCCTTATTACAGCAAGACTCGATCTGTGCTCCTCCATTGAATATCCATAAGTAGTAAAACACCGCCATATCTGCCCACTCAAAACAGTAGGGATGTGTCTCAGATGACAGGGGGTGCTCCTTAACATTTAGTCAGAGGACCCTTTTGTCAAATTGATATTCCACCCACTCGCAGTAATAGCGGGTGGTAATAATGACAAATAAAGGCAATATTGCTACTGCATGGTACATACTGAGTGTAATAAGGTCATCTGCTGGTTATGTTTTTCCTCCTGTATTTATGCCTTTTTAGCATGCAGAGCCAAATTCTCTCAGTATGACTTGCATCTCTAAAGACTATGCCTGTGTGAAATATGCAGAGGCAGAGGGTGAGTAACATATCATGAGCGATGCAGCTTGTTTGAGCCTACAGATTTCCCACACTTCCAATCATCTCCAAGTTGTAATGGCCCTCTATCTACTGTATTGGGTCACTTTTCTCTTTGTCTGAAGTATCAGGGAATAACCAAAAAGTTGGATGTTAAATGTAAATAGGAACACAATGCAGTGATTTAAAAATCTCATAAACACAATTTATTTCCAGTTGGATACTAACAACATATCATATGATGAAACCAAGATTATCATTTAATGTAAAATATTAGCTGATTTAGAATTTGATAGTAGCAACACCTCTGGTAAAGGTTCACCGTTGAGTTTCGAAGCGTTGTTTTGCCTTGAAAACAACCTTGATTTTCCACTGGTGCTTCCAGAAATCAATGTCCGTAAACACGGTGCGATCTTCAAATGCAAAAGCTCTATCACGCAACTGAGAAACCATATGTGAACAGAAAATCCTGCCGTCTTCTCTCAGCCAAACTTTGAAATGGTTTGAGGCCAAATCTAAGAGAGTTCTGCAATCAGATGATTCAAAATTTGAAATTCTATTTTGTAATATGTGAACGGAGATGTAGGTTACATGTCTGGAAAGGCACAATCAATGCTGAAAAGTCACACAGGCTCATCCAGACGTCTCCTTCAGGAAAGTTCTTGCTTATTTCAGCCCGAAAAATGCTGAACTATGTAGTGCCTCAATCACTGCAGCGTTAAGAATCCACATCTACAACTTTAACCCATAGAAAGCATTCAGCTTTGTCAAGCAAAAAAAAAAAAAAAAAATTCCAGCAAAAGGCCAGAAATTGTTAACGAACACTTTTCTCTCAAAACTCCAACAGCTGGTGTCCTCACCTCCTTGAAGTTTACAGACGGTTATAAAAAGATACTACAGAATGATGAAAAAAAATGGCACTTTCTCAATTTTAACATTCGTCATGTGTTATTTCAGTCGATGTGTGGGTATGAAGCAGTTATGTGCAAATCATGATAACCTCGTCACGCCAGAGAACAATAAGGGAATGGCATCCAAAAAAAATGCACAACATATTAACGTGTATTACAAATGCAGCTTAGTTAACACCTACAATCAGTGTTGCTTGTATGATGACTATAAATTGTGAAACTGAAGAATAGACAATGCGCCCACTATGCTATCTGTGAATGCAGCTTGCTGATGATTATATTAACTGCCGAGTATTATGTGTCGAGTATAATGTGTCTGCCGAACTCGAAATGGTCACTGAGATCATTTAGTGCTACGATCATGGGCTCCTAAGCACTCATTTTTAATTTCTAATTTCAGCAATCTTCATTCTTTGTGCCAGAGACGCAGTGGTGCCGTGTTGATCTGCAGACATATTCTGAAAGGATACGAGTGCACCAAGACTACAGAGAACTTGTCTTAGTCCTGCACAAAGAACTGAGGGCTGGCATCCATGCCATCCCACTGCACTGATTTATAATGGTAGGGTGAACAAAAAAAAAAATAAGAGGCCAGAATACATCACTGAATCATGAAGGCTTTGAATAATACTTTGCTCATGAATAAAATCATTAAAACAACCTTCTTTTTTTCATAACCTGGACCATAACTGTGAATTTTGAGCCATTTTTTGATTAATGCCTCATCGATAAATTAAACATATTACAGTTTGAGGGATTTTTGCTTATACATTTATTTATCCTTTTTTTTTTTTTTTTTTTTGGTATTATTTTATTCCAGTTTTGACAAATCAGATCACCTGAGGACACAAGTTCTGTTTGCTTTAACTTTTGCGATCTATTACCCAGACAATCTAGTTTGCACCATTGTGGAAACTAATGAAGCCTCAAAGGCTTTGTTTAAGTCATTAAACATGAAAATCTAACTACACAATTTTCATCTAATGGCAAACAATTACGTGACAACATTTTGGCCAGGTTGTTGCTTTAGATTTGAAAACACTACTAAACGTATCACACCCTTGTGCAATATCACTAAAATGTTACATGATTGAAAAATTGCATCATCTTGGACTAATTGTGTTATTTTAAGTGTTTGTGTCAAGTATTTGATCTGGGATGCAGAAGCAAGCAAAATAGGTTTGTGATAAAAAGACTTTACATACAAATGCGCCAGTGATTTCATCTCTGCAAGTGTCTGACTTGTTCAGATTGCTGCAACAAAAGTGATGCCATTCATAATTCGGAGTAAATTTAAAAGGGAACTGCATAGAGAAAACCACGTAAGAACCTGCGAGTAAAGCGGCGATCTCAGTTGAAATATGACACAGTACAGAACTGCATGAATAGATCAAAGCAAATGAGATTGA
>OMNM01006732.1:7229-17908 GCA_900302745.1 Parablennius parvicornis
GGGGGGGGGGGAGAAAACTTTTGTCCTTCAAGCAGAAAGCCGAAGGGATTCAAATTAATTCACATAAAAATGCATGTAAGGAGTGTTCCGCCTTCTTACTCCGTGCTTTGCTGACCTTTATTAAATTTGGTCTGCTGTTGCTCTCTTTCTGTCAGCTCCTCTCATTATTTGTCTCGCCGAAGTTTGCCCTCGTTTTTCAGTGTCATGCACTCCCAAATCAAGTTTGCTTTGAATGAATTGTTCAACGCTAATAAGCCATCGCAAGACTTTGATGAACACGAAGAAACCTGAGCAACTTTGTATTCCCTCAGAGCGCAAAACTAATTACCCTTTAATTGATAGCTTTCAGCTCGAACGTCGCTCATTTACCTTCCCGCTCTGCGGAGATGTTAGTTGAGAAAACCTCAAATTGAGATTTATTGGTATTTCTGCAAACACAGAATTCTTCATTCAATCATTTGCATTGTGCCAATTGCTTAATGTTCTGCAAATACAAATACTACACACGTGAGCGCAGACAGGCAGTATATGGTCACTGCCATTGGGAAATTTTTCAAATGACTTCATTAGTTTTTTTTTTTTGGTTTTTTTTTAAATATACCTATACAAATATTTCATCAAATCAATTAGTTCCTTTGAACCAGAAACCATATTTTTTTTCTCCAACAGAGAAACATTTTAATGTTTTTAATCTTTTTGAGAGCCAACTTTAAAATCATAACCTTAAATAACCGCAACAAAAATGTATATCTTAACGTTGTTATTCGATATTGTTGATTGAGTATTGTGATAAATACAAACAATTAAGTAGATTATCTTAACATCGTTGTGCTTTGTTAATATTATTGTCTTTACTAATACTTTGTTTTTTTGTTTTTTTATCTTTGTGCTTCTGACTTCTGCCCTGTAGGCAGGTATGAATTAATTAAAGCTGCTCATCAATTAAAATCTATAAATGAGTTAATTGTACCTTTTTTTTTTTCTAAATAAATCAAGCTCTAATTTTAAATTAAGTTTTCCACTGATCAGGGAGCTTGAATGAGAGCGCTGTAGGGTGACCCACACAGAACCAAATTGATCAATTAATCAAGTACAACCAGAATCATTCCAAGGAGGTTCATCAGTATGCTGAAAAATGATCAGGATTTAAACACTTTAATTCCAAAGCAACTTTTAAATGTGATGCCACGCAAATCCCGAATGCACAAAATTCAATCGTTTGGTTCGTCTTTGACATAACCAAGACTGATTGAAAAAAAATTCCTAAGCTACGCAGCATTGTTTTATGGAAAATTATGTCATTTATTTACCATTCAAACTTCCAACACAGCTTAAACGAACAACCAAAAAAAAAAAAAAAAAAAAAAAAAAAAAAAAAGAAAAAAGAATAAAAGGCCTTCAGAACAAATCCTCAAATCATTTTCGCAAGCAATTTCTCTGAGAACAATAGCAATCATCATTCTGTTTCTACCTGTTTGATGTGCCTTCTTAATCTCTGAGTGTATGTTTTTGCTTTTCATCTCCAGGTTCCTGCTCGGTTTGGATTCAGGCATTCAGCTCAAAGCAGGAGCTTGTGGATACTCTTTTTAGCGTCAGGTAAACATGTGCTCGCTCACCACAGGAAACGGGGGAGATCGGCGGCAGAAGCGAGTCCCTCGAGGCTCCTCTCGTCCTTTTTATCTCCAAGATCAAGAATAATGCGGGATAATCTCGAGACCCACGTAGACGTGCATGATCATGAAACCGCATGGAGTGAAGATGAGCAGACCCTCGCTTTAACTCAGACGTGCTGTTTCTCTCAGCAGGTTTCCTTCACATGGCTGGGAACGTCTGATACTCGTCTGACTGCTTCACAAATATTGTCACCAGAGTGCAAATGTTGCTTAGGGGCTTATTTTTTCACATAGGGGGAATACCCCCATGTTTTTTTTTTTATTTTTTATTTTTATGTCAACTGCCATTATGAATCCCATTTTATATTAATCCCGTGCTTTTGGCTACCACAGTGTTATTGCAATGTTTTTTTTTTTCCGCCCCTAACACTGTTTGTTTAGTCTCAATTTCATACCACTGAAACAGATGATTTTAGCCACTATGACCTAGTAAGCTTTTGTTTTCGTAGCTATTTTAACCAATTTAGGCCCCATTTACAAGACAGTTTGACATGTCCTGACAATATTTTGAAAACGATGTTTACACATTAACTGCAGAAATACTGAAAACAATGGGATTTAGAATGCTGGGCTACGAGTTAGCACAGTTTTGTTTTTTTTTGCAATATAACCAAACGTGTTTGAGATCAAAACACTATAAATATTGACAATGGCAAGTATACAGACAAATTTACAGACTGATGACATAGTTGGATTGTCATTCCAGGTGACTGTCAACTATAAATCTACCAAGTCCCAGGAGAATATGGACTGGGAGTCATGACACTCTGGAGGAAAACATTGTAATTGTCCATCTAGTCGCACATGTGCAGAATGATTATTTATGAAAGCCATGTTGCGCATGTCAAGTAGCAGCATTTTCAAAGACAGACAGAGTCAAAGCGTTTTTAAAAAGTTCCACTTTGGGAGCCGCTTTCACAGAGTTGTGGTATCAGTGATTCCGAGCACCATGTGTACAGATCTCCAAAATGAAATTTCTGAATAAAACTGTAATATATACATGTAAGAGGCATTATAAGGCTCAGCGCCACCGAGTAATAGTTTTTTCTGTATAAAAGTGTGTTCCTTTAAAGTTGCTTTGAAGTGGTGTTACAACCATTAGCTGCTTTAATTCATTTACTCAAGGAACAAGCCAGTCTGAAGAATGTAAGTAGAGGAAAGTACAGATGTTTATTTTCAAATGTAAGAAATTAAATAAAAAAAAGTACAAATACTTTGAATGTAATCAGATGTGGCAACTACCAGCCAGTAGTTGGACAACAGCGCCGTATATTGTGGCTCCTCTGAGGTTTCTGTGTTACGTCTAATTAGAGAACAATGGGCTTCATTGCCAGCAGACATTTCTGACATGTTGCAGAGAAGAAAAAAAATCTGGATTTCATAAATGACATCAGTGAAAGCTGAAAACTATTTCATCGCTGTGATTTGAGTTCCCTACTGTTGTCTTTCTCTGATCTCTGACATGAACCACTGGGTCAGTTCAAATAGTGCCTGCTTTGAGTGATATCAGCCCAATTAAATTAGCAGAATTCTCTCTTCTTATCTTACTCCACCATTCTTTTTTTTCCCATTGCTTGATGTAAAAACAAAAAAAGAAAAGAACAGAACACACAAACATTGGGGTGGATGGACTTGGGGTCATTTTTCTGCAGCACGTGCTTTTAGTGAGTGCATAATTATTCCACTTCAAAATGTTCATAAACATGCATTTCAGGCTAGTTGGTGACGTTAAATTGAGAATATGAGTCCTTGTGACTCTCTGTGTATGTTCTATGATAAACTGTTGATCTGTCTGTGGTGTATCTGCCTTTGTTCATAATCAGCTAGGATCAACGCTGACCCAAAGCTGCTCAATAGTGTGAAGATGGATGGACATATGGATACATACCCTGATTGACCAAGGTAAGACAATACATGGCACAACATGTTTAGTTCAGTCTGGTACTTCTGATCAGACCAGAGCATAGCCACACTGTGTTGTCAGTGCACCATCCACCGTCCATCTTCCATACACACTGGGCTCACAGCATGCATAGCATATTTATGATAGGGCTGAAATAGAAAATACAGCTGTTCCTGATGTGAGGTAATAGTGGAGACCACTGTAAAATCAAATAATCCATTTGACGTCCAGGGCCTCATCTACTAGAGCTGTGCACGTATAAGATCGAGCACAATCATGGTCTATGCATGGAAGCCGATCTACTGCCAGGATGCATCGAGTCCAACAGACGTCCAAACTAACGCACATTCTCAGCAACAGATGTTAGGTCTGCTTTGAGGATTTCACAAAACGGGGAGGAAATTTGGCCATTAGAGGAATATGGTGTACTCCGAACATATCACCATTGTTTAGAAATTTATTTATTTTTTGGGATTTTAAGGCGTTTCCCCAGCTGGCTCCCCAGGACTTTTATTTTTGTGTTGCAGATTATATGTGTGACTAACCTGCTCTTATATTCTCCTTATTAAAAAAAAAAAAAAAAAAATTATACATATATATTTACCTGGGAAGTTTCAGATATATTTGCTGAAAACAAATTTAGTGTCTCTAACAGATTTCATGAATTTGTCCACAAATGCATTCAACCATATATTTTTGTTATTGTGGGGCTCAGTGGTCTATTCAATTCCCGCATGCAGACAGAAACATGTCACTAATGGCTTTTTTTTTCTCAGTACATCAGCAAAAGGTGGTGCGTGGTGGTGCACTTTATCACCAATCGTCAACATTACTCAGTATCGTTATGAAATGTACCAGGGGTCAATTGAGAATTTAACTGTGGATTTTGTCACATTCATTTGGATCTATAGCCAAAGGGCAATAGCTGTTTATGACCAGCCAACCAGCCAACAAGCCTTAACATTTGGTGGACACCTTTTATAGGTACTGGTTCAGCTTTTATTTCCCAGTTTTGGCTATTTAGATCAATTAAACAAAAGATCAGCGTTTCTTTTACAGGTTATGAAGTGAAAATGTGTTGCAGTTTGCTTATATTTAAAATATTTGAGTCATCCTACTAAAGGAAGTACATAAACAGTTTGGAAAGACTCTATCTATTATCCCTAAATATATTTTTGTATTTATCATTTGTCAGGGGATACTCCAGATTCCTCCCACAGTCCAAAAACATGCCTTTGATTTTTTGTATGTTTGCTCTCTGATGTACTGGCGACCTGTTGAAGTTGTATCCTTTCTGCATCTACCGTGAGGTGAAATGAACTTCAGCCCCTTGCACCTGTAGGTTGAATAAAACATGCAAAAATCCAAGTTAACATTACACAATATGGAGTTTGTGTGATTTGTGAACGTATAATAACATAACCTGCAAAAATAAAATTTGATAGGTTTAATAGAAAATCACAATTTAAAATTTATAAGCCCAGCATACTGAGTAAGTGTTTACACCATCACACATCATTTTCTTTTGAAATTGTTGACTGTGATTTGGAAGAAAAAGCCAATTACATTTTTTAAAAGAGGACTTTAGTCTCCAGGAATCAATTTTAACAACACTTGTTCTTTTAACTCAGGCTTTTAATACTGCTCCCTGAGAAAATGTGGCATTGTACACTGTATTACTTGAGGGTTTAGAGGCTGTTATCCCTTTTAATTGTTATCACAAGTGAAATACTGCAGTGGCCTCCTTTCTCTTGCGTCAGATTGAAAAATCTCGACGATTTTGTCTCTTATGAAGGCAAATCAAAGTGGTTTATATATTCTGTCCCTCATTCAGCTGAATGTCAGAAACACTCATCGCCGTCTCCCCAAAGACCTCATTATCCTCTTAATTTCCAATTATTTCAAAGACAAATGAGTACACCTGGCATCCCAAGCAATCCTGTCAATGATGAACACAGGAGACTCCGCCATCCTCGCCTCTCTCACTGGAGTTAAATGGGCTGATGATCAAAACCTTTTTTTTTTCTCCTTTTTTCTTTTTCCAACTAGGCTAAAATTCATGTAAGACTTCTTTTGCATAACAGCGTTTTCCTTTCTTTTACATTCATGGGTGGGGTAATAAGATATCTTGTGTCCTGCTGAGCAGTTTTCGGTGCAGTTGATTCGGCTGAAAGAGAATCTCCTCTGTGTTTCCCGACATGATATGGAGGCGTCCTGTGGCTCAGCTGTTTGGGGCTTTTATAGAGCTTTCATCTGGGACTTCCCACAATCAACTTTCTCTTTAAACTTCTCACTCAACACCATGATTTTGAAGTATTTTTTAATAAATGCTAAATCAAAAAGGAGGGTGTACTTTAAACCAGTGTACAGTATCTGACTTCTGTAAGACAAGATTTTTTTTTTCTTTTTTTAAATATAGCACCATTCAGATGCCACACAATTTCAAAGTGCTTTAGAATATAAACATTTGAATGATCTACGAACTCTTTAAACTAATGGATGTGGCTGCCAAGCAAGGCACACTATCTATCTAATCGGAGCAGTTTGGGGCAGTTTCAGAGACACTTCCCCCATGTGGAATCAAAACCTGCAACGTTCCAATCAAAAGACGACCACTCCATCAACTCAGCCACAGCCACCACAACAACTTTAAAAATGGAAATCATTTGAAAATCAACAGTTTTAGAGGACTGAGTTAGTAATTTTATTCAATGTGACTATTAAAATTGACATCTGAGTTCACATGAACATGAAGATTTATGACTTTGTTTGTCGGTTTTACTGTCATGGACTCAAGGTGAGCACTGACTTTTGATTTATTGGGTCAAAATCAACCCGTCTAAGTGTTTAGTTATAGAAAATCCTGGCACATCTAAGTATTGATCCCATCTGTCAGGAGTGGGGAGGCCACAAATGCAGACGCACAAAGTTCAAAGAGTTTGTTTCTCAAAAGGTCTGAAGGCATGCAGTCTGGACGGGCTCGGTTTGAGCGACCCCACAAAATCAGAGGTCAAAATGAGAAAGCACAATGAACACTGGGAATAAACTTTAGGAAACTGCTGGATGTCTGAATGCGGATACAAGCGAGAGGATCTGGGAACACAAATAAAGGCAGGGAGGTTAATTACACTGGAAACAGAGGGAGACACAGGTGAACCACGTGAGGGAACGTGAACACCTGGAGGGGAAGTAATGAGACAGTTTACACACCAGTGACAGGACTCAATCGAGGAGGGAGACACACATAACCCGTACACAAGTACACAGGCACAAGGCAATTAGATACACACACAAGACACAGGGGCGTAAGAAAAGAAAAAAAGCAAAACATGGGGAAGAAAAGGGTGGGGCATTGGAAAGGAGAGAAATATGGCCATCAATCGTAACATTAGGACGTAAGTAATGTTCTGCAGGATCAACCATAGAGGGCGATCCCTGAGGTCACAACAAATGTCAAGGTTGTCAACTCAACAGTGTTTGTTGCACCTGACACTTTTTACTACATCTTTGAAAGCCTTTTAAGTGTAACCCTCCGATTAACAAATTATGAACGTTTTGATTAAGTGTTTTTTTTTTTAATTTATGAGCATTCGACATAAAACATCATGAATTTACTGTAAAAATTAATAACTTGTGTTTTATTGCAAATATACAAACACTTGTATGTTTTTATACTTTGAAAAATTCAACAATCCTTTCACACATTTCGATACCGTATACGTGCATAGACCTACAATGCTTTGGCCTGAAAAAGAAGCTAATGTAAATTTTTGTGAATCTTCCACCTAAATGGGTCAAACCATTTCAGACAGTTCTTTAAAGATGCAGGACCGGCATTGGATTGCACTTTTTGACAAAATCTGGCATTTTAGTCTCTGCATTGTAGTCATCTGATGTTATGTAAAGCAAAAAGTATAGTCAGAGATGTTTGGATATCTCAGGATCGTAGCCACTTGGAGCATCTCTGTGTTGAAGAGAAGGGCTCCAAGAAGGTATCCTTGAGGAACGCCACATTTTATATCTACAGAGATTTTTAATTGCCAAATGACACACGAACATTCTTGTTTTATAACTAAGATATTAACCAATTTAGCACAATGCCAGAAAGTCTCACGGTATCTTACATAATGAAATCTAAAAATATATTTTTTTCTTAAACGTGGCGGATTGTTACAGTACCAACTTTCACTCTTCCTTCTTCAGCAAATGTGCAACCCTTTATTTACTCAGGCTAGGCAGTTGTCTCAGAAATTAGTAATCATCTCTTGAAAATTAACATTTCTAGGCCAAACTGCAGCTTTTTCCAAACTATGAAGTATACTCACAGATTACCAACTTTGTGTGATCTTTTATTTTTGAATGATTCATGTTTTTATATTAAGAATTAAAAATACGTATCATTAAAGATTTTCTTTGATGGCTGAAGCTTTTAAAAATATTTTAAAGAGAAATGTCAGAGCTGCCATGTGGGGTTGGTATCACAGTTGTTGAATCAACATTTTTAATCGAAGGCTTTGAACCCTGATCACATCTCGGTTCTCTCACACGGCTTCTTATCGGTTCATCTTTTTGACATGTCTTTTTCTGGTCAGGATCACCGGACTAGTTTCAATCCGTGGTGACTTTTTGAAAAAGGCAGGACACGAACAAGTTAAATTACAGATTGAACTGTATAAACTGACTCAGTGCACATCGACAGTACAGACAAACCAAATGTCTTAAGCATGTTCACGAGACTACAGAAAAACTAAAATTTTGACAGGGTTGACGATCACCACAATATACGGTATTATCTAGGATAAAAGTCACATTTATTGTTTCCTAGCCACATGCAACCGCGGCATTATTAATCTTGGTCCAGCAGCTGCTATTCCAGAACTTTCTATGAATTTGTTCCTCAACTCTGACCATTGTACTTCTGGGTCACGATTATCTTTCTTTGTTTTCTTTTTCACGGTAATAGTTTCTCTACTTTTCTCCAGTCCCTCACAAGTTTCTCACACACTCCCAAATCTTTCTGATGCACATTTTATCATGTTGAGTTTATATTCCACTGTGTGAGTTTTTGATTTAAATCCCATGGCTATATTTGTATTTTTATAGTACTATAGCAGCATTCAGTTGTCAAACTATGACATCTAATGTGGTATGTATAGGTACATTTGAACCAATTTCTACTTTATTGTTGGTTCTGCGCAAGTGTACAAATATAGATAACTATATATATATGCATACATACATACATAGACACACACACACACACAAAGCCATATTTGTTTTACTTTAATTCAAATATGTTAAAGTATTGACTATTTGATATTGTAACAAAACACAAACAATCACACCACTGGGAAATTTACATTGTATTTTACATTGTAATAGAAAGTTGGACTTCCCATTTAAAACAGGAAAAACACGCAAAACTCATCACTCAAAGGAACGTAGCAGAACATTTATTCCATAAAGCCAAACATTTCACCACTGTCCTCCTTCAAACACGCCCCAAAAACATCATTATAGTTCATTGCAACAACGTTTTTACGCAAAACTCCACCAGTCGTTCCGTGTGTGGAGCACGTGTGGCTTGTTTGACACTTCATTAAATCTGTTGTGTTTTCAAACTGTGAGAACAGTGGGGAGTACCAGAGCACCATTGGTGAATCGTTAATGCTTGTAACAGATTGCAGTAATCACCTGTTTGTCTATGGTGGCTGATGACAGTAGGGAACACATCACCTCACTGTTATCGAGAAGTTGTACAAATTGCTGGCAGCTGCCTTCACTCACGTACTCACAGCTTTTGATATTGAATGTGCTCTTTCAGAGCACAGTGAACTCCACGAGTAAATCAACCCTAATATTTCTACTTTAACTACAAGTTCCATTACACCGTAGGTGATCTGTTTAGCTTTTTTAGCACCTCCATTTACATAGTAATGAGAAAAACTTATCATTAGTAGACTTCAGTGCCTCCATACGTGGAGTAGAAATTAAAACTCTGCAAGTTTTATGGCAGGACAAACACAACAGGGACCCAAAGTCTGAGTCTAAAACAACAATTGCATCTGGAAAGTAAGTGAACAAAGCGCGTTGTGCTCAAAGCTAATGAAAACACGTTCAAAAGAACCAACTGGGAAGCTGAAAAGAAGCGTAATAGTTACTCAAACTTCTTCACCGACAACTGAAATGCCACCACAGAGGACCCAATGAGTCTGTTTTTCAGTAGATGAATCGACGTTTTCCTCATAAGCCTTCGGTTTTAACTGGATAGCTTATGTAGGGAGGCAATCACATCAGGGACTAATTAGTGCATGAAGCCTTAATGTCGGGGAGAAAACTCAGGTACGAGTCTGTTTGTCTATTCAGTAGGTGCGCGGCATTATCTCCAAACTCCGGAGAGGATTGTTGCTGCGTTCAGCAGCCGGGCCACAGTCCCTTGAGGAGTAGAGCGACTCATTCTCTATGAAGACAATGTCTGTAAACTTCAACGAAAGTCATAAGAAGTGTGCTAAGAGGCTTAAGAGAACAAAAGCCGTACTAAACTTCAAAGGCATTTTTTTTTTTTTTTCATCTTTGGGAACTTTCAGAAGAAAATGTATGTAATATTAATGTCCAGGTGGCAGAGTTGTAAACACTTCATGGCTTCAGTGACCTGGGTTTCTTTCTGAGTTATGGTCCGTCAGGATCTGTACACCAACTACTGACAGTAGGGACCATTGTGGTGTTTTTTCAGCCCTAAAGGCTTTTACACATTATTTTCAAAACTTTTACTTTCATCAATCTAATGTCTATACACTGTACCACCGTAGGGGCTGGTCTGCTGAAGGTATACAAATTGCGCAAATGGTGAAATTTGTTATTGAGTACATGTGGCTCAGAGTGGTCATCTCTAAATCGAAAGTTTGCAGGTACGATTCTCCATCTTTCCCGCTCTCCGCATGTCAAAGTGACCTTGAGCAAGACGCCAAACCCACTGGATGAATAGAGCGATTAGCGTGGGAGCCATATCCACTGGTTCGGGGGCAGTGGTGGCCGAGAGGCTAGAGAACTGGACTTGGTGCAGAGAGTTTGTGGGTTTGATTCCCACAACGGTCAGTTCACTC
>OMNM01006732.1:17959-29787 GCA_900302745.1 Parablennius parvicornis
AAATAAGGTGGGAAAATGGATAAAATGAATATTTCCATGGGGATTAATAAAGTATGTTAAAGGTGCGTACTGATATACTACCCGTTGATTCTGACAGATTTTAAAAAATAAGCATGTTTTTTTTTTTTTCGGAATATCGGAATTCAAGATCACGGCAAATGCTGGGAGGAGATTGTGCTGATAGATTCCCAGATTTTTTTCTGAGGGTGTTTGTTTTTAAAATGTGTGGAATGAAAGGAGCTTGTCACCGTCCAACAATATCCTTTAGTGTCTAGAACCATTTGTGCAGAAGAAAGTCCTCTTCTCTTCTTCCTCTCAGGTGTTTTTTCATCGCTTGAACAAGCTGGCCTGGATTTATTTTAAACTTTAATTGAGTGTTTGTTGCAGACTTTCACCTCCAGCAGTAACAATAGTTTCAATGCAAAAGTACTAGCCGGATGATATTTCCACCGCTTTTTATTTGGTGTGTAAAAACCTGTGAGAAATATCTAGATTGGCAGCACTCCAGGAAAAAAAAGCGAGGGTATCGTAACTGAACAGGGTTTCAGACGCGAACCTCCAGAGAGGCACACAGTGTTCTCCAGCCAAGTTTCACACTGTTATCAACCTGCGAAAAACTGGGAAACTCGTAAATGCTTCATGCACACAAGCTGACTCACAACAGACAAAACAGGAACTTAACTGAGTTTAACTTGAAGGCTTTTTTTGAATTTGCACTGAGAATAAACATGCAACACTTTTTTTTGGCAGTGCAAATAGATTTGAGTCAAAGATCTGAGCGGAAGCAAACAGCGTTTTTATCATCTACTCTTTATGAGGCATATATGACAATATTTGAAAAAATTAATCTCGAGAGGGAGTCTGAGGGGTATTTCAAGGTTTCTTTTTCACTTTCTGTAACTTTTGAAATACATTCATTACCACATATGTCATTATTATATAACAAAATCTAAAAACAACTGAACAAAATCTCACATTAATCCCAATTGACAGCTTCAGAATGAAGTTAAATTTCTCACCAGGTTATATAAAGACTTGTGTAATTTCCACAGTATGAATTTGATTAAAAGATACGCTGAAAATTAATCCCTATAAGCAGTCTGTATGATTAAAAACTGAACAAATTTAACAATTTGTCTTGATTTTCCAGAATTCTTTTGTTGTTTTCATCATATTTTAATTTAAATGTATTCTTTCTTTGCAGATTCTGCTCGTTCCGTTATATTTTGGTCAGGAGATGAACACTCAGAATGCCAGACACTGTCGTTGTAGATGGAAAAACACATTTCAATGCCAAACTGAAAACTACATTTTAAAGTCTTCCAAGATTAATGGAGTAGAGAGCATCATCCCACAGAACACAGAGACACGCAGACCGAGGTACAGACACACAAGAGAACAGCCTCACTGAGGCACAGAGAGCGACAACCAGAACAAATAAGACAAGCCCATTATATAGCCAAGCCGCCAGGTGATGGTAATCACACACTCAGGCACAGGTAAAACAAATCAGGGCTGAGAGCGGCAATCAGACATGAGGAGGGGAAGCCAAGGAGCCTGAGGTCGCGTTTACGCGTACCCAGGTATTTAAAAAAAAACAACCAATATATATATTTTTCTTTGTTTGAGCCGCGCATTTATGTTTTTTCAGCATTCTGATTGACTAGCATGGCTTCCTGCTTCTCGTTACACTGCCCCCCTACAGGTTTGGCTGCTCATAGTAGCTCCGAACCAGGTGTATATGCGAGTTTGTGTCAATTAAGATTTTTTTTTTGTAAATGTAGAGGAGGAAAAATCCATTTTTGTAAAATCCCAGGTATCACGTGTATTTCTCCTCCAGATATCTACTGTGGTTTGAGTTTCAGGAATCCTCGTTTGTGGAGACTTGTAACTCGTTTTTTAAATACCTTGGTACGTGTAAACGGGGCCTGAATCAAAGAGACAGAGGCGACTCACACAAAACAGGACACAACATGAACGCCGACACATGCATTTGAATTTTTACATCACCTTAGCGAGCAGCACTTACTTTAGTGCAGAACACAGGTAATTTATGTAATGTGAATTCTGAAATATTTAACTTACTTTCTTTAGGTTGAAGGAAATTAATTTTTTTTTTTTTTTTCAAAATGTGGCCTTTTGCTCAAAAACAACTTACTGATATTGTCACCAGACTTCCACTTCAAGAGTTGCTATAGAGCACCGTTTGTTAGCATTATTACTTCACGCTTGCTGCAATCAAGATATTACAATGACAGATGGATAGATACTGTTTTTCTGCTTCTCTATAGGTCTCACTTTAAAACAGTTAATGACATGAATGGATTCATATTCATATGAAGAGATTTCATTTTACATTATTATAATAGAAATACTTGATGCATCCCTTCAGCTTGTAGCTTTACATTAGTCACAGACTGGTGAAGAAAGTGTGTCCCCGCTCCTTCCCGTCACAACTTCTTTTAAAGGCTATCTAGGTCAGCTGTCTCAGTGATCGTGCTTTTCTGAACTGTGGGTTTTTTTTTTTTTTTTCTCAGACTCCTCAGATCTTCATAGTTTATGCCATCATGTCACTGCAAATGAAGTTTCACTGCAGAGGTGAAGCAGGGAGACGAATTGCTAATCAAAACATTTACATGTTTATTTGCCTGAAAACAGTGAACGCGCATTGAAGCGACGGGATTATTTGACTGCACTTTTATAGCTTGATATAAAAGGCATACAGTCTCCAACATTATGGTCACCCAACGTCACATTGATAAGTCACTTTGCATCCAAAAGTTGAAATTCCTACTTTGACAAAGTACCTAAAAAAAAACAAAAAAAAAACACACACACACAGCAAACAAACCTCTGCAGCCCAAACTTCAGGGCGAAACAACTTTAATGAATCATTAGTTTGAATTTGAAAGGATTTCTGGTCTCTTTGATCTTTTTATTTCCAGTTCACCTTCACATACTCCAGAGTCATGAACATTTATAATATGCAAAGCCTTCCTCCATTAAACCATACTCTATGTGAAAGCTTCAAACCTTCTTAGAAGCCTCTGACCTCAAACGCTATGAAAAGCAGTGCCAGCTGGCTCGAATAGCCCTGAGGTCTTACTTACACAACCTACTGGGAAAAAAAAGAGAAGTGTGGGTAAAAAAAAAAAAAAAAAACAACAGATATACACCTTAACTCACAAACTCTCAGATATATAAACATAAATCACAATCCATCCTTGACCTGATATGCAAAATGTAATTAAAGCTGCATAAACAAACTGCTGCGGGATGCACGGCTGCTCATCCCAAAGATATAAGGGTTTTAAGGGTGAAGGAGGCAGTAAAGCATCGGGAGTACCATCACTGCTCCAGTATTTTCTTCAATAATCCATTCTGCTGCTTTTGACAAAAGATAAAAACCTGGGGACCTATTTCCCCAACAAATATCCTCATAGGGGCCAGTGAGATATTACCCCCGGCCTTATCTCCCAAACATATGGGCAGAGCTTTGATAGATTGTGGCTCCATAAGAAAGAAATCTTTATTCATGCGGTGACGGTTTAATCCATGTTAACCTCCCTCACTGTCTTACACTTATCTCACCATTCTTTTCCTTCTTCTTTTTACTCCATATACAAGTCAAATTTGACCCTCTTCGGGAAACTTTTTAATTAATTAACAGTTGATTTCTTTTCTCCGCTGAATCCCGCTCTGTAAAGTGTCATGTCTGCTTAATTTCCTATCAAGTAACTAATTGCTAAGAGATTGGTTTTTCCGGTCATGGATGAAAAATCTCCCTCTTAAAAAAAGGTTTTTTGATTTTTTTTTTTTTTTTTCCCTCCTCCACGAGATTTATCTTCGTCACAAATTGCACGCCTATGGACGTGATATGAGAGCATGCTGTGCACAATAGAACGCCACCACATCAGTGGTGGATATTATGTTGATTTCACATCATTAGTCAGGGAAGGAGGGGCAGTGGCGGCGACGGCAGCATACAGAACGGCATGATCCATTAGGGGTCAGATCCAATGCTATCAAATCGAATGGGATCCTTAATTACACATATAGGAAAATTGGCTAATTGTGCAGCTAAATAATTTAGAGGGGGTGAATAATTTCCTGCCCCGGGGCTGTTTATTGACTTGGACATCATCAACTGTGGAAAAGTCTGTTTGTGCATATTGCAAACCTGATTATAAAACGGCTGGAGGTTTGCTGTATTGCTTCCCAAATTGGGGCCTGTTTAAGTAAGCTCCTGTAGGCGAACTTGCACGTTAATGCAGTTTTGTTGTGTTTTTCAAGTAATCAATTGAGAGTAATATCATGACTATCACAAGCAAAGAGGCGGCTTTTAACAAAAACCAATCACTCATTTGCTTGTGTTGATCAAAGAGTGAATGGAAAAGGCGATGAGCCTTCTCAAGCTCAAAATTGAAGTGTGACACTATGGAGTTGAAGGAAGTTATCAAGTATAGACACAAACATTACACCACATTTTCGATGTTTTCTCTTTTCTTTTCTGCTGGCAAGTAGGCTTTTCCAACAGACCGTCAACATGTTTCGACTGGATTCTCCTCGCTTTGGACATTTCTCATGAGGACCAGAGAACCCGGGCAAAACATGTTAAAGGTATGCAGAGAAAAAAAAAAACAAACAAACAAAACTGATGGCCTACTGAACTCAATTGAGCTATTACACAAAATTAATTTGAATCTGACTGAAGTAAAGACAAAATTTAGGAGATTTCTCACAAAGTCAAATATGCGGGAAAAGAAGAACGACTGAAATCATTCAGAAAATATTGGAAAGACCGGATACAACACAGAAAACACACAGGTGCAGTTGGTAGAGTGGGTCATCTCTCAATTTCTTTGTTGCAGGTTTGATCCCCCATCTGTCCAAAATGTACCACTTGGTGTGGCCCATACAATGTGCAGTCAGTCTTTCACATTCAAATAGTCCGGGACTGGGAATTTTCACACCTTCATTTCGATCAGGTGGCATTCACATTCACTTTACAGATCGGATCAAACCGCTTGGAAAATGTCACGCAATTACAACAGCTGCTGGTTTGGGGGCGCCGTCACCTGAAACAAACACTGACAAGAGAGGAAGTAAAGAAGAAACACTGCTCATTGATTGGTCCACACCGATAGTGGACGTCTGGCTGCTTCAGCTCGCGGCTAGGTAGCTCGTGGCTAATGGGTAGCCACGAAAAAACCTCAATACATAGTATTCAGACCAGATATCAATAAGTGCCTTTGTCACCACCTCTTCCTCTTTACGTCTACCTCATGTCTGCCCACAAGATATTTTCCAACTTTTTCTTTCTGCGTCAGTTAACTTTGTTTTTTTAGGACCCAGAATGCATTGCATACAATGTCACGTCCTCTCCCCCCACCTGATAGAAAGATTGCTTGTAAATGAAGCGAGACCTAGATTTTCAAGGGGACCAGACATCGATTGTTAGATCCAGTTCAGAGTTTGTGGGAGATTTCGCGTTGTCCAAACAATATGTATTTTCCCATGAAGAGAACTGTGTTTCTGACCAAACGGGGAATGTGTTAGATCAGTATGCGTGAGAGATGCCCACGCTACTCTGTTTAGATTTTGAAAAGCATCTATTTGATATTTTCAGTCCTGTCTGCTGGTGAAGCAGCTGTAATGACTATGCAGCTGAGATAAATGTTCCACACCCCTGCGGTAAAAATAATGAGGCAGAAGAAGGGGGTACATAGACCAGAGGTGGGTAACTGTATCTCTTCCATCCCTCCAAGCAAACTGCACCCTGCAAATGATAGTTCACTGAATTTAGACTCCATACCTTTCCTTTTTAAAAACTCCACAGTGACTTGAGAGCATCGTATTGGACTTACTCTGTGGCTTTTCCACACAGGCTAAGGATTCTGCTGAGAGGTTTGTCAGGTTTGTGCTCTCAAAAACAAAAAAAAAACAAAAACTAGTGGTCTCCCAGTGGTGAAGCGGTGTAAAGAGGGTCACGATCTGACTTCTGACGGGCCAACGCAAAGGACTTCTGAGCCAGACTTTTGACCACAAAATGTCAAAACAAATAAACTACTAAGTCCCAGGAGAATATGGACTAGGAGTCATGACACTCTGGAGGAAAACCTTGTTATTGTCCAGCGACTTGTGCATGTACAAAATAACTTTTGAGTGCAGCTGTAGCGCGAGCGTGCAGTAGCAGCATTTCTAAGAATTCTGCCTGCAAGACATTAATCGTAACACACATTATCCATTTGAAAATTTCTCGTTATGAATATGGAATATTGGGTGTGTGTTCTGGATCATATACATACTGGTAAAGGTTCCTGCTTATATGCAATGTGATTTACTACCTCTGCAGACGTTTTCCTCGACTGCCTCTCCATGACTTTTGTTTGGACACTTAAGTTAAATTACTTTCTAATTCGTACACTCAAACCCTTTCCTCTTTAACGTCTCCTGCATTTTCTTTTCTCCAAATTGAAATGTTTTTGTTATTACGCTCAGAAAGAGATGACTTTTCTCACAACAGCTCATCGCTCCATTCAATCACTCACTGAACACTTTGTTCTTGTATAACAGGGTTTAGAACACATAAAAACGCTTGTTTGAATAGTTCAGTTTTGCGTCATGTCACTTGTGTTGTTGTTCTCAGTGAATCACCTGCAAAATGCAGGCACACTGAAATAGTTTGCGTGCAATTTAGCACCGTTTATGCAAAATGTTTGTTAACCAAACCTTTAGTTTCACTCAGCAAATCAGTTACTCAACAATTTCTTTCCACAAATTGATGCCCAGATGGTTTGCCAACAGATAGTTTTCCATTTTTTTTTTTTTGGTAAATTGTCGAAAACAAGCTGAAAATAACTCAGAGGGAGAGAAACCTGCTTCTTTTGAAATGATTTCAGCACCCTTTCTGGAAATCCTTCCTACCTGACAAAAGCTAACATCTTTCAAACTTTGTACTTACAGGCAGTTTTACAGTTTCAGGTCATTCGGCTGCCACATGGAGGTAACCACACATCTTTCATAGCAGCTCTGGCTTCATCCACACAGAGAAAAAGAAATCCCAGTTCTGACTTGTTTACAAAGACAGCCCTCTTGGGCAGGTGCTGGTATATTTTGTTGCCTGAGGAAAGCAATGTTGACACTTTAGGAACCCAGAAGTCATCAGAAAGTTGCAGTTTGGCAGTTTTTCCCTCGGCAGCGACACCAGGAGGGGAAAGATTTTGCAAAGAATTAGGGGGAAATATACCACATAAATAACAAAAGACGGACGACTTCTGTGTTCACCCGGTGAATAATTTCGATTTAAATCTCAAACACACTGCATGCGCCACAGCCTTCCAACAGGAAGTGGAAGAAGCAGTCAATGAATGTCGGCTGAAGGAACTTCACTAGTGTGACCTTTGCCGTGGGCCAGCCTCGGGCTCACTCACACATGTTGAAAGGACTTTCCAAGCCCGTCTCTATTATTCAGTCCGATTGTTAGAAAAAAGAAAAGAAAAACACTACAGTGACTCTCTACGAAGAAAAATAATGAGAGAGAAAACTGGTGATTGTTAACGAGAGTCGTGATGTCACAACTGAAATATTTATCAGCCTCGTCTTTCGCATGATCGTCAACATTTCTGAGGCAGGCAGCGCCGAACGAGAGCGTGATGTTCAGGAGTCGTCAGATAACTGGTGGTGAGTAGCTTCATGTCGTCATCACACTCTGAAGATCTAAAGTTTCGATTTGGAATGAGTTAAAAAAAAAAAATCTGTGATAGACGTGGCCCTGCTTCACAAAAAAAAAAAAACAACTAAAAAAAAAAACCAACCCTCCATTATCGTGCATTTTGGATTCGACCCGGCAGCTGAAATAATGACACCACTTTGAAGTTGAAGTTTCTGAACTCTTTGGTGTTTTAAGTGATACCTGTGAGGTGATTCTTTGTTCTTTAATGGATGTAAAGCATGAAAAGTTCCTCCTATTTCCGGTCAAAGGCGCATGAAGATGTCTCGCAATTTAGGTGAGATTTCTTCAGTGTGGCACAGTGGAGAAGTGGTTTACACCGTTGCACCATCGGCAGGTAGGACCAACCCAACAACCACTAAGTTAGATGAAGCCGGGTTGAAGATAGATGCTTGGATGACGGAATTTTTTGCAAAAAGCATCACAGTGCTGCCGTGGTTTGCACTTTAGCCTCACAAAACGTCACCCAGGTCCTTTTCGATGGGAAGTTGCATGTTCTCTCTATGCTTCTTATTACCGTAGTCTGACGACAAGCTTGTTAAATAAATTGGTTCATTAAAATATTTAATTGTCTGCACTTCAACAGTTACTCATTTTTTTTCCCAAAAATGTGTTTTCAAGATGTTTTCAAGATGTTTAACCCTTGTACGTTCGGTTCTGTGGGAGAGATTAAAATTTTTCATCAAAAGAAAAATGAAAATTCTTGAAGACACCAACCAAACATAGACACAAAATAATTCACTTAATCTGCATGTCGGTCCAACAGCCAGTCTACTTCCTACTATCAACTATCGAGAGTTTGCTGAAGTGGCAACCAGAAACATAGATGTGCCAAAATTACATCCGGAACTTAATGTTCCAGTACAAAGACCTTCCTGGTCAACTGAGCCTTCAGATACTGATGACAATCAGGTTCATACTAATGAGCTATGGAAACAGTTTGCTTAAATAACCAAACATCTCCACTGCGAAACAGAAAGTCTAAAGCAATGGCATGTGACTGTCAGTAGTGACTGTGATGGATGAGTGTAAATGGTGCACGCTGTGTTGAGGGGCAAAAACAGAGCAAAACCGAAGTAACTGCGACCCTGGCAGAGCTGCAGAGTGACGTTATCCACAGGACCCCGCCCCCAGCCTTGTATCCTCTGAAGCACCGAGCCCACTCACACACACACACACACACACACTACGGTCTCCGCCCTGGGCCGTCACAGGTGGAGCAGTGGTTAGCACTCATGCCTCACAGCAGGAACACAGACTTTCAATTTTCTACACTTAAGTCCAGTTTTGGGCTTTTCTTGATTTTATGTTTCTCTGTGCACACTCTGACTTCTTCGCTCAGTCTGAACACATCAAGTTAATACATTTAAATTGACCTGAGTGGGATCAAACAGGTATAGAAAAAAGTGAAAAAAAATTTCCCAGACAGTGTCTCAGATGATGGAGTGGTTGGTTAACACTCTTGCCTTCTTTACATGACAATGTTTTCAAGTTAAAATGGAAAATATAATTTTTTTGTTTTGCAAGTCCATGCTTGGAGCTACTGAAAATGCAACTTTTCGAAATGAACTCCCAAGGTGGAACCTTTGGAAAACAAGAAATGAGGGAAAATGCAACGTTTTCTACAATGCCACTGCTGCGCATGTAAATAGTTCTTCTGTACATGCGAGAATAGATGGATAAATAACAATATTGTCGGCCTTCAGAGTGGCATGAGACCCAGTCTATATTCTCTTGGGGCTTGGACGTTTTAAGTGTAAATGGACATTGTTTTCAAAGCATTGCTGAGTAAACTCAAAATCACGCAGGTAATGCATTTCCACATGAAACATCATGTAAACGGAGCCTTGCTAAGTCACTCTCAAAACACACAATGCTGAAGCACAACCTATTTACATGAGCATAAAAGATCTTAGTATATCAGGCCATTGACCTTGACATTAATAATACCTACGTCATGGGGAAAAATACACCAACTTGGCTATTATAGTTCAATAATAGATTGGTTTAATTAAAAATAAAGTAACTTACAAACTTACTTTAATAATGGAGTTGTCTTTGTTTTGATGTTGCTGGAGCCCCATACTTTTGTGACTTCATTTATTTTTTTGGCCTTGTGGGATCATAATAAACATCAAAAACACACTTAAGAACTTTAAGTTTAGTGCACCATTAAAATGTCTTAGTATTATGTAAAGAGTGTGTGCAGGAATTTCCCTAAGCAGCTTTGCAAAAAATAAATAAATAAATAAATTAAAAAAAAAAAAACAGGAAGCGTCACGGCTGAACAAATTAATGAGTCAGCCCAGAAAGAGAGGAGCTCCTATAGAGGGGCTCTCAGACACCCAATAAATTGGGAAGTTGGCCATGAGGGGACCCCAGAGAAACACGCAGCAAGGTTGCAGTGTTTTTAAGGCAAATCTGTGCCTGCGCAGCATCGTGGAGAAGCGAAAACCTTTTCTATATTGATGCAATAAATGGTTCAAGTACTAGTCACACCATTTTAGCTCTTTAATTTAATTGTTTTTTGATTGTATTGACAACTTTACTACAAGGTAAGGCATATAGTGGATGGACATCAGTGTGGCTGCTAATGTCTCCATGAGGACTTGGAGTGCTGCCACTCTGGAGCTGTTTGCTGTCACATGAAGTGTCGCTTACTTAGAGACTTCGTTGCTATATTTAGTGAGTTTTAAGAACACTCTGGCAACTCCTTTTTCACGAAGTTCATATTTCTGCTGTGAATGGAGCCTTTTTGAGATCAGCTTTCTATTTTTTTTTTTCTGGAATGGGATGGTGCCGCCATGGGCTTCTCTACCGCCCCAAAGCACCAGTGGCCCAGCAGCCAGAGCAGGAAATGTTCCCTTCGCAAGGTGTTTTGAACACATTCTTAGTCTAATTGTCGAAATTAACCCTTCATAAAACACATTACTATTATGCAAATCATGTGATTTTTTTTTTTTTTAATTAGTTGGTATAATTACTGAGATGAGTTGGTTCACAAAAACAAGTGTAGTTAGAATACTTCAATACACTCCAATGTTTACACATTTATGTCTCTTTTAATGACTTGTTTTATACTTGGGCCCTAATTTTGGAGAAACTATCAATGACATGGATTTGATTTACAGTCGATAAATGCCCGCTTTGAGCTTTGTTGTTGAAATCAAAAATGCTGTTTCTCTCCCAGTTAATGACACAATTTTCATGAAATCATCAAAATTTCTCTAAAATGTACTTATTTTGAATTTGGTCACTTTTTAAATGGAGAGCATGAATGCACACAGCATGGAGACATTATTTATGGAAATTCAGTCTGTCTTTTTTGACGCTATGGGGCCATTGAACGCTCATTTTACTGTTATAACAACTTCACCATTATTTACCAGGCTTATGAACCTATCAGATAAAAGTTAGGCATTTACTTCAAAGAAGTGTGATATATTCACAGAAATGCTGAAAAAAAAAAAATGTTTTTGTTTTTTTCAATTGAAATATACACTCCAATGGGTTGGCATGGTGAAGCAGTGGTTAGCGCTCTTGCTTCACTTTGAGAAGGTCAGGGTACACACCAGAATGTGAGTGTTTGTCTGTCTCTGTATGTTTGCTCTCTGATGGACTGGAGACCTGTCCAGAGTGTATCCTGCCCTCTCTAGTAAGCTGGGATCGGCTCCAGCACAGTATGGAAGGTAAATGGATGGATGGAGCTTCATGTTGCATTCAGGCGTCTAACTGAGGAGAAAAAAAAAAACCCGACCGACATCAAAAAGTTAACAAAAGGGAAAAAAGAACTGAGCGAGGTGTGTGCGACTGCCTCGGCTACGTCCTCTGCCTGGTGATTCATAACAGCTTTGGATATTCCTCCCACCTCCCGCCGCCACCATCACCACACGCTGCGCTCCACACTCACTCTGGAAGGAGGCAGAGAAATGTACAAACCGTTCACGAATCCACTCGTATGGATTTCAGGACTTTATTGAGCATTAAAAAATATACACCAAGGAAAATACCCATTCTCCTCCCCCCCCCACCCAAATATTTATGTTCCTCCATCTCAAAATCAGATTTTTAATACTTCCAGACGATCATCCAGAGT
>OMNM01006737.1:7559-19752 GCA_900302745.1 Parablennius parvicornis
AGGAGGGTGGCGAACAAAAACAAGATGAGCCCTCGTGTCCAAGTCATCTTGAGAGGCAGAAAGACGAAGCTCAGACTGATCAACTCACCTCGCAGAGCCCAACTGTGAAAAGAGGGGGAGGAAGAAAGGGAGGATGGGAGGGAGTAGGAGGAGAAAGAGGGAGCGAGGGAACGGAGCAGGGAGGGAGGGAGTTGAGAGGAAGATGAAGGGGAATGGAAGCAATCAAGGAGGTAAGGAAGGAAGGAAAGAAGGAAGGAAGGAAGGAAGGAGGCATGATGGGCTGAAACAAGAAGACAACATCTTTTAAATCAGGATTGTTATATCTGTTTATATTAAACTAAGAGAAAGAAGACGTCACTAATAGAGGAAAACAAAATCATTCCAAGGACTATCGATCAAAAGTTTTAGAATGTCCTATTTTTTCCATTTTGTTAATTGACATTTATTCAGTTTTAGCAATTTAGAAATCAAAATACTAAAATCTGAATTCTGACCTGTGAAAGTAGTCGAGCAGTTGAACAAACTTTTTTCTCCAATGACATTCAATCTTTTGAAACGTCTTCCAACTGCTGCCAGTTCTTCCCAAACCAGCTGGATGGGGTTTGAGTCTGGAGTCTCCATGTTCTCAAGTCACCATCTTGTTGTTTGCGCTGATGTTTTGGGTCTTTGTGTTGCTGTAGGATGATCCTCAGACCATCTCACAGCCCAGCCAAGCTTGTTTGTCATATTCCATCGTGGTGGTGGGTTTGCCAGACCTCTTCCGGTCAGACTTTCAGTTTCTGAGTGTTTTGATGGTGAAGGAAGATGAACTCACTGACACCTTGACTTTCCTTTTTACAATCTCTCTGTCAGAAAGACCTGATGACGGTTTGTCTCTCACATTGTGTTCCAACACGACTTTCATGTAGACAGACGAGGTTGTAAATAATCCACAAATGTTAAAACAGTAGGGTAGGAATTAGTTGCTGCAGCTTTAAGTTATCAAAAACAAGCCTATTTGTAAAATTGTGAAATCTACATTACTCTTCAGTTATGAGTAACTTGAGTAAAAATCTCTGGAGAGCAAAGTCAAGTTTGAAAAAAACAATTAAAAAGACAATGAAAAGAGAACAAAGATGACCATTCTGCTATTTTCCTTCACTGCATCATTTATCATTAATCTGCATTGCAGCTTCAAGGGGTCACATTCTCCAACTTTTCAACTCTTCCTCGTGGTCTTGTTGGTCCAGAAACCTCATAATCAAAGTTTATTGCTTTTCCTTGATTCTCCTCCGTTAGAATATTGCATCATAGAAGCTGCATTCACAATCTGCTGTGTCTGTGTGAGCTGGACTGGCTCCGCCCACACACGCCCATCTTGGGAAGAGTAGGAAGTACTTCCTCTGGTGGTACCATGTGCCAGAGCGGAGCTGCCTAATTGTGGGAGGAGTCAAAGGGGAGGAGCCTACCTTGATTGGGATTGGCTAAACCCCCGATGACACTATATAGGGTTTGATTTCTGATTGGCTCGTTGGAGCAACACACTTTTTAAAAACTGGAACAAGCTAGAGAGAGAGGACGGACTTTCCTCACTTCTTGGGTGTTGTTCAACGTATGGAGACAATTATTACAGTTGTAAAACCTTTAGAAAGTGAAGTTTGTATAATATGGCCCCTTTAAACACATGATGAATCATTCATGAAACTTCATTCGAGTAACAGGATGTCAGCATGATCTGTTCTTCCCCTTCGTTCCCTGAGTATATAAACCCCTCTTCCTCTCTTCTCTGGGTCACTTCATTTCCTCATTTTGTTTCAGCGGCAACCCGGTCGCTTCTCCTCAGTATTGTTTTTATGTTTTCTGTTTATTTTTTTGGGTTGTGGATTCAGACTTGTTTTTTATTTTTACTTCCTTAGACAATTACTCCAACCAGTTATTTACATGTTTTTTTTTTTTTTTATGGAATCTACATTTGCGTCCTTGTCACCGTCTATATAAAGGCTTCTACATGTCATTGATATCAATTCACACAAAATCTCCATCAATTTGTTCCTAGCTTGGTCCAACTGTTTCTCAAAGTGATAGGTCATTTTTAATTGTGTGCATTTGGTGAAGGAGGTACTGCGTGTTTGTGTATTTTCTCAGTGGAATGATTTTTCAGTTTAAAGTAACACCAAGCGCAGTGAGGCAAGTGGGTCAGTTTGGGGAGTTCACAGCCAAAAGTCAAGCTCCAACGAATCAGAAATCACATCAAGATGAAATATGTTCCTTGTGATCTTTTAGTTCACAAAGGCAAAACCTAGTTTGGCAACATTTTATCACGAACCTGCTTTAGTCAGAAGTACCTTTGTACTGATTTCCAGAACTGTCTCCCTGTTGACTCTGTGTTTGCTGTTGAGGTACGAACTTTTGACTGTATGAAAGTTCTGATGTCATGTTTTGTATGACCGTGGTCAGTGTTTACATATCATGTTCCACTAACCTGGATTTACTAAAGTTCATATCTCTCTATAATGATTACAGTAATAAGGGGAAATACACCTTTGTCCATAGTGCCAATTTAAATATTTATCTTTAATGACTGTCAACACTAACAGAAGAGTGCAGAATGTGATGAGATTCAAAGGTTTTAGAGATCAGTGTCAGGATTTCTGTGTGTGGTCGCTCTCTTGGCTGCTGGTTGAAGGAATTAACAGCAAGTTTGTCTTTTGAAAAACTTACGGATATAGTGAGAAAGAAGGCTGCAGAGTTTGCTAAGATTTGGAAAATATTTTTGGACTTTGTTGAAGAAGCTTTGGGAACGTGAAGATGAATAAAGGAGGCAGACAGGAACAAATTCATCAGTATGGAAAATGTCAGTTTAATTGTCTAAATATTAATGCTTGGATTTCCTTCAGCTTTTACTATTTTGGTCATTTGGAAAGCTGTATATTCTGGCTGTAAGCAGTTTAATCATCTATATCCTCAATTATTGGCACATTTTGCCTTTTTTTTTTTTTTTTACACTGCCATTGTTTCTATTAGGGATGAGTTTTTTATTTGGTTTTATATCCTGAAAACTTTATGCATAGTTTATTGTAAAAACCAATAAACGTATGTTTACAAAAATAGATTGCACATGTGCTTTTGAAGTTCCACATGTATAAATTGGTTTTCTGAGGACGTCTACATGTGTTTGTGTACATGTGGTAAAACCCATTTCTGATCATGTGATGTTTTGACTGATTAAGTCAAGTGAGCAGCACTTTTTACCTTGTTTTTCAGCCTGTCTGCAGGGTTATAATCTAATCTTATGTGAACATTGAATGTCAATACCGTTTCTACAAAGCAAGTATGCAAAGGTCACAGTTTAGGAATCCTCATGTTTTCATTGATGATTTACAAAACGTACTGTATCGGGTCGTTTTCCAGGTGTTATCTCGAGTGACCTGTCCAGGGGGATCTCGGTTTATTGCACTATGTCAGCTTGGAGAGGCTCCCACTCACCATAAAAAAGACAAGCACACTTCATTTGACCCATATTTATTCGCAAAGGGCTGCTGTGTCAGTGTTGGAAAAAAAAAACCAGTTAGTCACCTCTAGGTAAATTAATAATCTTAGTTGTACATTACATTTGTCATTGGAGGATATTGAAAAACAACTCACATCTTCCTCAATTCATTCATCACAAAAAAACAGTACAAATCCCATTAAAGGCACGAGAAAGGTTAATAAATGCTCTAGTTAAGGCTGAATATTTGCACATTTTATTCAAAAGTGCCTTTTTCTCCCTCCAACTCAACTTTCTTCATCAACATGACACATAATGACACTTTTTGAAGTACTCTGTTTGTGCAATTACCATTCCTTCTCATTCACAATATTTCTAAAAAGCTTCATCCACATTTCATCTATAAAAATATCAGGCTCCTCCCTGAATAGTGCTTCTTTATGAGGTAACTAAAGTACTCTGATGACTGTAAAGTGATTGAAAAAACTCAAAAGAAAGAAATCAGCACTGCATGTTAGAAAAAATGAGAAACTTAAGATCTATTTTCTTTTCCCTTTGCAGAGATCCTAAATTCTTCACCACTCTGTAGCTTCTGATCGGAGGACTGTAAGAGTCTGTTTCAGCTCAGCTCCATCATCCTCATATTGAAATCCGTTCTCCCTGCACCAGGCGACCCCTGAAGGCCCAGGTATCCTGCAGGAAGAATGAACACAAAACCCCTTGACAATCATTTTCTCTCATTTAACGGTTAATTCCCAGAGCGTCGTCTTGCAGATACGTGCAGTTTTAAAAAGGTGGGTCCATTGAATGAGGTGCATTTCAATATCAAAATGGGTTTCCTGACATGTGGGAAGAATATTCACGAGACACGTTGCATCCATTATTCCACTTCCTCTCTTCCTTGTTTGTAATAATTAAGCCTCACTAAAGAACAGTAAATTACACGGCTTCGCTTCAGTTTGATAATGGCTTGTTTCCTGACGGGGACATATAATGGGAGCTTTTCATGTTTTCCTCTAATCTTCTGCTGGTAAACAATAACAAGGCAGCGACGTTGCTTGTAACCAGACACGATAGTGTCCCCAACTTCCTGTGTTTTACCTTATTGGGTAATTATTATTGTGGTTAGATACTAAGGAAGAGCTTAGAGGTTTGTATGTAACTCGGGTAAAGTTGATTCAATCGCATTTTTTATGAAAAGCTTTGATGGAATCAATGAAACATCTCTGTCCTTCACAGATTGGAGTCAAGAAGATGTCGACATTGCAGGTCTGTCGCCTTCTTATGGCTTTATTTCCAATAAATCTTCATTAAGTCTGAAGAAATTGCTTCTCAATCTTATTGTAACTTACTTCTTTAAAGACACATTTTCTTTCTTTTTAGGTTAAAACAGATCGGTTCGTCTCAGGTAAATTATATGATCACATAAGGTTTTATGTAGCAGTTACAAAGCACCGTATCAAAACATAACCAGGAGCATTTTAATCAATAAAACTGACCTCGAAGGTGAGATTGACACCATACTTCCTCTGTGTGATATCTTTCACTTCCTTCTCGATGTTCTCCTGCGAGGTTCCTCTAACGTCGATGTAGTAGCAGTCGCTGCTGGCGTAGTGGCAGGAGATGGCCTGGGAGTACGTCATGCACAGATTTATTCCGACATGAAGAAGAAAGTGAGGAGTCCAGTTGAAATCTGGGAAATGCGGTACCTTGCGGAAGCCCTGTGTCTGATTCATGCCCGAGCCGTGGATGAGCAGCGGGTGGAAAAACACCGTGTCGCCCTTTTCCATCTCCAGGTGCACCCTGGGAAGCTGATGGTCGTAGTCTCGCACTCCGTGGTACATCTTGTTCACGCCGCCCTGAGGAGACACTAATCAATGAATTCAAGGAGTAAAAAAAGTAGCAAATTGCTGGATTTAATATTTATACAGTAGAGTGTTAATTAGCACCATGTCTGATATAAGAAATCAATATAACATCATGTTGCGTTGCGTGAAGGATCCAACATGGTCAAGCATGACTGAAAAATACTCTGTGGAACCAAATTTACAGAAAACATGAAGTAAATCATTACATTTTTTTTTAACCATTTTCTATATCAAAGAATGACTACATTTTCAAGAGAAATGTTGCCACAGTGGAAAAACAAAAACACCTTTGAACAATGTGTGTGTGTGTGTGTATATGTGTGTGTGTGTTTTGCGTGCTTGTACCTCCCAGTCAGGATAGTCATGCTCCAGCAGAGTTCCCTTGTGAGTCCCCGGCAGAACGACCAGGCAGCCGTTCTGCCGGTTCACCTTCTCCATGGCCGTCCAGGAGCAGACGATGCGGTCGGACGGACGGAACGGGAAGTAGTGCAGGTCCTGATGCATCGGGTGACGTGAAGTCTTCTTCCCTGGGAAACGCAGCGCACGTCACCAACAAACATCAAACCAACATCTGGAATCAGCTTCGTCCTGACGGCTGAGCTGCTGCACCTGCATCGGGGGGTTTGTTGATCAGCATGGTGTGCATGGCCATGATGTTCGGTCCAGTGAAACATGACACGTACTTCAGGATCTGTCGCACAAAGAAACTTAATGTGAAGTGGAAAAATAAAGTATTCCTCTGACTGTATTAGAAATAACTGGTTGTCTTCTAATCTCCTGCTGTCGATGAGCCAGAGTTGCTCTGATATCTGTTGCCATTGTTTGTGAATATATAAGTGAGATTGCCGAAGTCGTGATATTGAACTTAAATCAAACGCATCGCAGTTCAGTGGCCACATGCAGCTCAGTTTCATCTTGAGTGGGCCTGACTGGTAAAACAGCTCCATACTGATCTTTGAATTCAAACAAGAATGGCAAAGTGGCCAAACCCATTGGGATCTAACCAATAATCATCCTCCTCCTCTATCATTGTGGCTCTACTATCAACATAGTTCAACTTTGTGTCTCATTACGGTTGCTGAATTTCTTTTTTTTGGTCATTTACTCATTTATTTTGCTTTTCTCTCAACTGCTAATTTATTTAAATAATCAATATACCCTTAGTTTTTTTTTCTTCCTTTCTTGCTTGTTTCAAATGTGCAACATGATACGATGGCATGATGTACAATTTTATGTTCTTTTGTTTATTTGTGAAATTAAAAAAAAAACAACAAAAGTGTTTAAAAAATAAATTTAAACTTTAAAGTTTTTCTCTGTTGTGGTGCAGGCATAAGGGAAATGTCTATATTTCTATAAAACTAAACAATTAGTACCGAAAATGACTAATGTCAACATAAAGTCAATTTTAATTAAACCTTGTGGTGCTAAATTACAGTGGAATGTACAAAACAAGCTTCTCCTGTAGCTGTTGAATTATGGGTGTTTTTAAAAACTCCCCCTTGAGAGTGTGGCCTTGAGACTAGCTTATTAGGAACGAGGTCGTTGTCTTTCATGGCAGCACCACTGATATCTCCGCTGGGGTCTCGGTGTTGTGCTATGTCTGCTACTTCTAAGATATTTGTTAAAAGTAAAAAAAAAAATAGATCGATGTTTTATTTAAAAATTTTGAGTTTTCTTGGTGTTTTGACAGATTGGAGTGTATGAAAGGCCGGTTTTGGCCCACAGCCTTTATGTTTAACACCCCTGAACTAAGTAAAGTCATTTTACCATTATAATCTGACTTATGAAGACGACTGCTCAGGCTTGAGAGGATTACCGTGTGGAGTCTGCATGTTCTCCCTGCGCATATGTGGGTTTCAGTTCATCATTTCACAGTCCAGAAACATACATTTGAAGTAAACTGGTGACTTTGAATATGTTTGTTAGTGTGTGCGTGTGTGTACCTCAGGTAAAGTGCAGTACCGGAACAACTCTGGAACCTCCTGGAAGTCCTGGATTTTGGAGACGGCCTTCTCATCTGGAACAAACTCCGACTTGGAGATGGCCACGTCTCTCATCACCACCAGTCCGGTTGTAACCACCTCCCTTCGACAGATTCGCTCGAATGCCTTCCTGAAAAGGCGAGGAAGCACACGGATCACAGTCAGCCTCTATGATAAAGTGATAAAGTGGTGGAATGATGTCATGTTTTTAATCTGCTGCTCCGACGTGGGATTACAGGAATCTGTTGATGTCCTCTTCAGACACCAGATTCTTGATGAGAAGAAAACCATTTTCCTCGTACGACATTCTCTGCTCCGGGGTCAACAGGTCGTTGTCCAAAGAGTATCTGCTCACAAAGTCATCACACATTATGTCATTTGCTGATTGTAAAATCCTAAAGCAACACAATCTGAAGGTGTGTCTCCCGACCTGAGGCACGGCGAGTGACTGGACATCAACGTTTGGGTTGAAGTAGGCGTAGCTTTCTGAGGGAACTCTGTCAAGGAGAAACCCAACATGAACAAACAATACTTTTACATTTACTTCTAAGATTTCAATCACCACCGCCATGGTAACTAGAGTTCTATGCTGCTGGCTTTCATCCAAAACACACACCACTGTTGCTGAGCTGACCTTTGCTTCTGCTGACCAACATCTAGTCTGTGTGAGCAGTTAGAAGAAATAGAGCAAAGTGTGACTTACTGGGGCATTCATTAGTGATATAACGAAGGAAACCATATCCACATGAATAACAGCAGTACGCCAGATATGATGTGTTATACCGTTAAAAGTAGTGTTAGGCGCAGAAAACAAGAACAAACAAATGCTAATTATATGGATAAAATCAGGTTTTCCTTCATACTTCTCCTTTGGCAGCAGCTATGTGTTGGGCATTTTAAAGACACTCCCATGTTTTAGGAAAACTTATAGGCCAGTGTATAAAAATACTCTGGAATATCTCTAGTAGTTTAGAAGAGAAGCTCTTGGGACTCTTTGTTGTTTTTACAAAATTTCATATTTCTACATTAGAATATTACTAATCGTGCATTTCAAGGGAACAATTGTGATGATTAAACAAACTGATAAGATAACCATCAAAAAAAAGAGTGTACTGAAGAAAACTGCATAAGGGTTCAGAGATCTGTGGCTGATATATTTCAATATATCAATAAAAGAGTTTATATTTTGATAATAATTGTTATGATCATTTCATGAAAGTTCGATGCTTTTTTTATTTGAGCTCTAACAGTAAATCTCGTCAGAGATTTGTAAATGCAATTCTTTAATTTCACAGGTTTTAGTATAAATAGAAATACCATACATTAAACTCATCTTATTTTAATCATTAGAATAACTGAAATGTCTTTAGATGACAGGGTATTTGAATGAATGCCTAAGGTTTCAACATTTATAGTTTTAAAAGTCTTTAATACAGTAAATAATGTATTGTTTTCAAATCAAAGAACGAATATGTTTACAAGCCTATATCACTGTTATAAGCAATTTTTTTAAACACCAACTACAACAATAAATGGTTTATTAGATCAAGGGTCAAAATATACCAGCAGATCAAGTCTATATTATTAGATTAACAATATAATCATGTTAGAAATTATGAGAAAGAAAAAAAAAACAGGAAACACGCAGATGTTACGGAAATTATCCAATAAATTATAAAAGAGCAATAAAATTTTTGTGGCTTCAGATAGTTTTTCTTGGGAAGAAAGTGCAAAATCATAGACACGTCTATTTTGAAAACACCAAAGTGATTTTAAAAACTGCTGTTTAGTGTAAAATATGAGATATTTTACCAGGTATTATAAATACACAACCTATGATTGCTCAACCTTTAACAGCACATTTATGTAACCGGTAACAGATCTAAAAGTTCAATGTCAAAAGTGCAAAAAAAAAAAAAAAAACAATTTAGGGATGATAAGTTTGTAATAAAACAGTTGTAGTCATATTAAATATTCGCGTTTCTCCAGACAGAAACCCGACACGCATTGAACATTAGTTTTGCTCCAGTAATCTGCGCAGGACACCGGCCTAGCCTCCCGATGCCTCCCGCTCCCCGGCTGCAGGATCCGCCTGCACCGCTGCTCCGAAACCAGCGATTAAAAGGATACCATGGCGGCGGCCTGCCGGTCAAGATGACCGGTGATGAGTCGGAGTCTCTCCGCAGCCTTAGACATAGCGTAGCCGGTTGATTGTGAATGTTTATCCACCGAGCTGCGGGCGATCCAGCTTTTATAGGGTCTAGAGCGGAGTGACGAAACGCGCACGAAGGATCTCGCTCGTGACGTCAGTAAAGTGGATCCTATATGGAGTGTGTGGAAAAGGTCGGAAAATGACCAATAAACTCATCGTCAGTGAGCGGAAAGCTGTCTTATGTCACAAGAAATTATATAATAAGAAAGTATATGTTATAAGATAAGCATAAAGTTGTAGCGTTAATGTTTATTCTCAATTATTTCCCCAGGAACCTCTTTACTGGAGGATTATATTGTAATTCCAGTATCTGTCCAGCAGGTGTCACTATATAACAGAAAGTCAATTGTTATATAGTATATTATATATATAATTTTATATATATCTTCAGACAGTAAAAAGCATAACTATTCTCATAGTTTCAGGCTTCCTTGCTGAAGTTGTCTAGGTCTTCATGTATCTGCTTTAGCTGAAGCTTGAGTCCTTTTTGTTGCTGTTGTTCTGAATCGTTTTTTATTTTTATTGTTAATAATTCGTTCCAGACATGTCAAAGCTATGGTATGAAACAAAATACAAATGCATAAGGAAGAAAAGGCGAAAAATGTTTTCAAAAATGCAGTGTAAAATCATATTTATTGGGGTGATTTCTGGTGTGTATTTTTTAATAAGCACATATGAAACCCTATTACATACTAGAGTACAATGTTCCAGTCTTAAACAGGCAAGAACATTGTGATATTACAATATTGTGACAAACAGTGTAAAGATTGTTATTGTCTAAGATTTTATTTACTTTCATGTATTTAGGTTTTTCTTTGTTTGCCCGTGATTCATTTTTTATTCAGACCCTCCTGCATCAGGCCACTGTCAATGACTATTGTTTTTTTCAAGATCATCAAACCCAGTAAAACATTTATGATGTGCATATTTTAAAAAGTGGATAAAACATGGTAGTTGTTTGTTTATTTAATTATTGATAACTTGTATTGTATCTATTTGGTGTTGTTGTGTAAATTCTTTTATTTTTAATTATTAATGTTTTGTCTTTCAAAGCATTTATTTTTGAGAAATTAATATGGAATGATTATATGTGTTATCTTTCAGTAAATTAATCGAATTTATGAGAAATATATTTGTATTTTATTTCAGTGTGCTGTAATAAGATTGTACTCTTTTATTCTAAAAACCCTTAGCCCTAACCAAATCACCGGAAGTCGCGTGGTTTTATTGTGAAGGGTCACCAGTAGTCCCACCGCTGTCATTGACGGCAGCTGCTTAACGTGCTCGCCTCGCACCCCTCCCGTCTCCTCCGTCGACATCAGGTCCTCCTCCAGCCTCTTTAAACTGCCTTCTCCGCCCAGAAAGAAGCACATTTTCGGGGGTTTGGTCTCCGGCGGTTCCTCCTCGCGCTCTCAGACCTGTCCGCGCGTTTCGGGGGATTTTTTAATTCTTCTTCTTCTTCTTCTTTCTGTGTCGGAAGCGAGAGGAAACAGCAAAGCGGGGCTGCGTTTTAACGCTGCTTTGGTGGGCGGATAAAGCGGAGGAGGGCATCCGGGCCTGGCAGCTCCGGGGGATTCGGCTTGAAACGACGGAATTCACCATTTTTCAGGTAAAATGTTTTAATTAAAATGTCACTCCGCTGTGCGACCGCTCATCCTGTCCGATAATGGACTCCGTGAGGTCGCGCTTGGGCCGGCTGGAAAAAGACGAGGTCCTCAGCGGCCGCATGTGAAAATGACAACACAGAGGAAACGGCGGAGAATAATCCAGCCTTTATAGAAACATCGGTACTTTTATTTCCCACCAACCAAGTGTTGTGTGTGTGGTTCCTATTTGTGTCAAACCTGTTATATCTTTATTCCAGTTGGAATGGTTTGTTTACATAACGCGTGTATCGGCAGCCAGGCAGCTCCCACCTGCAACTGGACCTATAAGAATCATCAACCGAATGTCATTTTTAAAAAACAACAAAAAACAATCCTAAAAAATACCTTCAGCCTACTGTAAGATCAGCATGTGGCATCGCAGGCACAGACTGTGACCTTATCAGTCATATTCGTCTGATTCATCATCCACACACCAGACTGTACATGTCCACGGAGATCTTCTTGTTTTTTTGTTTTTTTTTTACATTTCAAGCAGCAGACTTTTAGTTTCCACTATTTTTCTCACGTAGTATCAAACCAAAAGTGTTGTTTTGGTTGCAATACATCAGCATTGCACAAGTGCAATGACTTTTAAATATGCAGAGTCAGAAAGAGTCTTAAATTTTAAATTTTTGATGATTGTTTCTTAGATTTCACTGGAAGAAAATGAAGGAGCAGCTGATTTGAAAGTGTTCTTGTTTCAACAGAAAGCTCCTTTTGCCTCCCGAAAGCTTTGCGATCTGTGCAAATTGCATTGGAAGAAATGCTGTTGAGACAAGCAACCAAAAACTGAGATTATATCCTCCAAAAGTTGTCTGCTTTGACGTATATGCAAACATGATGTACAGAGAAAGCACTGCGCTGTCACCTTGGAAACACTGAGATGCTGCTATGATTGAACTTGCCTTTATAGAACATAGAAGTTTCTGAATGTGCAGAACAAAGCTTTCAGTAATGATATAATGGCATCACTACTGCAGGAAAACGATATGCAGGTTTTTATATCAAATATTCAC
>OMNM01006739.1:24885-47751 GCA_900302745.1 Parablennius parvicornis
AAACTAGGTCACCTTGATGTGAGGAGCTGAGCTCAGCTGTGTGTGTGTTTCGTTGTCCATGTGTTTATGCAACCTTGTGGTTTGTGTTTTTGTCCTGTTATAGTCCCCCTCATGGCCAGATGACTCCAGAGACTCATTAGACTAGCTGTAAATCACTTAGCTCAAACTAATTGAATTGCAGGTCCTGGAGGGAGATACAGTAACATTCTTGTTTGTATCTACGTCGATACATATCTTTTTTTTTTTTTTACATAGAAAGAGCTGAACATTCACAGTTAGTATTTATTAATAATTTACAGTGAGTGAGAGAATGTGGATGTAAATAAATGAATATGAGCTGTCATCTGCCTGTAATTTGCATAGAGGGCGGGCATCCAAAAATCTATCAACAATGATAAACAAAGCACAACTCTTTAGGGTTTATTTTTTAGCTATTTAACATCATGAGTATCACAACACACCCTGAAACTGTCTACACAGAATGGACAAAGTCCTTCAGCATTAAAATCCTTGAACACCACAGGGAAGATGGGACAAGGGCAATACCACACCTGGTGACAGGATTTACAAGTATGGACATGGTAGCATACAAATGAATGTGTACTATTTAACTGAAGTCTGAATTATTTCAGCTTATAATTACAACTTTTTAAAAATCTAATGACAATCATTTTATTATTGTAATAAAAGTTATATTTGGATGCTAAATCAAGGATTTTTTTGGTATGTTTTATTTGCCTGTGGTGTGCAGAACAAGCAGAACACAAAAAACTGGCCTTACTTTCAGCCTTTGTCCTCAATAAACATCCATTCCAGGTGGTCACAGGACACCATTCAAGGCCTATCTAATTCATATTTCCCATTTTATTCCAGCGATGGCATTTAGTTTCTGACTCCATTAAACTGGAGAGGATCTCAAAATGCAATAATGAAACCCAATCTGGAAAAACCGGTTCGCACAGACATAGACTTTCTTGTTGTGAAGTAATTTTGTGTACAAGTGAGGATGCTCCTTACATACAAACACAGATCTTCATTGGCAATTTAATTTTGTTTTGTTGTTAGTTTTATTTTATCTTTTTTTTTTATTAGCTTTGTTTAGATAAAAATCCTTCACTTGGAGAAGAGGTGCGTAAGTGTGTTAGTACATGACCCGACACACACGCACGCACACACACACACACACACACACACACACACACACACACACACACACACACACACACACACACACACACACACACACACTGTAACACCTCCACCACCACAAGGGCTGGACTGGTGATAACAGTGGCTGATGCAGTGCGTCTCCCTGACGTCTCCATCATCATTTCTGAATCTCAAAGTGAACAGACTTTAATTAGAGAACAACACTGAGACCCACTGCTCCATCAACAATGAGCCTGAGCCTGTGCCTGGGGGTGTGTCTAACACACAGCAGGTGGTCTAACACACAGCCCAAGCTGATGTAAACAGTTTTTCCTTACGTGTGCTTGGAGGTGAGTGACATTCACCATCTGGTTCCACTGTTCACCATGAAGTGGTCAGCAGTGTGGGATGTGGACAAAGGACGTCCATTTCTCTGTCCTTCTGTGATTCTTCCAGTCTCTCTGCATCTCTGTCCAACCTGCTGATGACGCTCTGTGACGCTCTGACCTCAGTGGACGCTGAGAACATCCTGGTTGAAGCCTTTAAAGTTGAGGTAGTGTTTGTCCATTGTTAGATGTCGTCTTGGTCTCATGATGTTAAATTATGAACAGCTTAATGAGCAGGACTGTTTAAAGACCAATTCTTATTGAACTAGAGCATTCATTTATCAAACACCTGTTGTGAATTTTCCCAATAAGCTTCTTGTCAGAAAACAGCAAGTTGTGTAAAAAAAGTACCAAAACATTGAACAGTTGAAAAGTTTAGAGGTCACAATAAGTTCACTTGTAATGTTTATAGTTGCTGCTTCATTTGGTTCACGTACACAGTTCCTCTATTCATGTTTTCTTGTCTGTGTCATTGACAAAACCCTGATAACACGATCACCCGTCATTATAATTCAGTACAAGTCATCACTACGACAATCTAAAACCTCAAACATGACCATGTAATTAAATATCCTTGCAGTGAAGCTGATTCTCTTGTTCCCTGTATTTATTTTTGCAGATCATGAGTGGTTAGTGTAATGAGGCAGTGAATCCAGCCAGGACAGACAGCGCAGCCTCACTCACAAGCTGGCTGTTTGATTTTCTTTGGCTCCTTGCTCTTATCAAACATGAACACAGTGTGGGAAAAACTGTCTGCGATTGTCCTTCAGCTTTCCCAGGATGGATAGCTTGAAATTGTTGGCATTCCTCACAGAAACCAAGGACACTGCTGTGCTGCGAATTGCCGAGCCCCCCCCCCACCATCAGCTCTAGTGAGAATGTGATGGAGTCATATTCCAGGCACAATACTTAGTTGTGACTTAGCATGTTCGCTTGTAATGCATTGTTCGTTTTTAAATCCTAAAGTCTGGAGGCTGGAGATACATGCCACACGCCAATCCCGGGTATTACCATCACAGCGCTGCACCTAAAGGGCTGAACTTGAAACCACATTTCCATGATGTACCTTTAAATGTCAAGCCCACGCTTCATCCTTAAAGCACCACCATGCAGTCAAATGTCCCAGAATCCCTCACAGGAATGTGATTCACAGAGCAGTTGCCCCTGCCCTGCTCTGATTGACACCACTGATGCTTTCTGGCTGAGATCAAACCGGATCATCAGTTGTCAGCTTCCCACAGACGTGGCGGTGACAGCTTGAAGGAGATAACATGACGTGCTGCCCACTGCCTGGCGCACTGCGGCCCCCTCACCAGTCCACCCATTCATGGGCAGATCATTTGGGAGTCTGTTGTTTGTTTAGCTGAGCCGCTCGCCCATGAATTCAATAAATCACGAAGCTCCAATCACCAGATCTTCTTCGATTTCTGGCTGCTGTAGCTCACAACCTCTTTCAGCAACAGAAATATTAATGGTGATTCTAGATTTGTACAGCGTCCATGCTGGAGTACCTGTGGACTTTAGTGCCTTCTGTGCTGATTAATGGGGGTTTTGGTCGTCACTCTGAGTGCATCACACAGCGGCGCTGAGTAAAGGCCAAAAGTCAAAGTTTCACACCAATACTCTTTAGATCTCAAATGTACTCGCTCTTGTTCATGTGGCACCACTCCAGGGTGTCTTTTGATATATAAGTTGCATTCCCAGCCAAACAACAACAACAATGAGATGTCCTGGTAGGTGTTTTGGGTTTTGCATAAAAATGTAAACCACGTGGATCTACTTCTAGGCCTTTATTTACATGATGTTTTCAAGTGAAAAGGCAAAACTTCTGTTGTGTTTTGTCTGTCTGTTTACGAGACAATGTTGTTCAGAGCCACTGAAAATGCAAATTTTGAAAGTGGCTCCCAAGGTGGAACTTTTTGAAAGCGCCCCAACCCAAAGTTCAGTTTAGTCTACTATTATATCAAGAAAATAAAGCTGCAAAGTCATTTGTTTCCACTGAAAATTTAGCTGGAGAGTTGCCACATACCTCAAATGCTTAGAGTCGCTCTTTAACTTTGCCATTTGGGGTAAAAAAATTGCAAAATGTTCAGAATATATCAAGGAGAAGAACCCATTTCTTGTTGGTTGACCAGTGTATTTTAGTCGGAGAGGGCAATTGAAGCCAATCATGTGTTTGTATAAGCTTAATGGAATAAAACGTCTGTCATGACAATATTCTTTTAACAATTTCATGAAACAGAAGTTCTATTTGTAAACAGCAGCAAATAAACAGCAGCTGATCCAGACTTGAAGACGCTTTCTCAGAATGCTTGTTTAACTTCTAAATGAATGTCAAACTACTGTGGTACTCGCACTGCATTATGGATACAAACAAACCTCTTTAGTGTCAATACTGCTATTGTTACTGACTAGACTTTGATGTCTAAGTTCACATTTACACAAAAAGATCATGGGGCAGGTTAAACAGCTCCCCACTTCATGTTATACAACACGCGGCAGAGGGATTACGTTGGATGAAAGCGACCGTCATGTTTCAGCGGGAGGCTGCGGTCTGGAGATGACTGAGTGCCGACACCTGGCCTTGTGATTGGTAGGACGCCATTCGGTGACCCGTGAGTCACGGCAGCTCTGCAGCAGCAACCCGTCTGATGTGTGAGATCACAAGAATGAGGAGACATTAAATGTGATGAGAGATGCTGCACTCCATACAGTTTATCGAGTGTACACACACGGCCTCTGACTTTTCTAATATGCATTTGCATTATTGCACTCTTAGTCATATCGGCTTTACTGTAGCATTTCAATCTCTCCAACTCTCTTATGTAAATGTAATCTTCAATTCATGTTCAAAATCATCCAGAGGGAGTAATTACAGCCCGTCACTAAGTGTGAGTTTAATCGCCAGTCTGTCTTTATGACATAACAGTTTACGGTTTGATCCTGTTGGCACTGACACTGACAAATAACTGTTAATTTAGTGGTTTGGGCCGTTGGAGGCGAGCTGCACACCGTACGTGTTGGAGAACAATGGCCGTGCTGCAAGAGTGGATCCGTACGGTTCCCCTCACACACTGAGGTCTCCTCTGGTTTGTGTTTACTGTCTGAATGTGTGGAAGACCTCATTCAGATGTCAGCTGTAAGCACCAGCTGGCTGCTGTAACTCAGCTCACCGTGCATCTGACTGTACATCAGTCTGCTCTGGCGTGACTTCCCTCCATTATCGTCAGAAACTCAGAGGCCAACTGCCGGTGCCGAACAATCTGGTGACGGGCTTCAAGGCCTGATGCTAAATAGAGCTGTGAAAGCTGATTTTGTGTTCCTTCATACTCAATCAGACAGGCTTTGAGGGAAATCAGAATATAATTTCGCTGTTTATGACGCTGAGCGATTTTTACCATTTCTGTGGTTTATTTACAAAAAAATGTTTTTTCTTCTCAATTACTAGAAAAGTGAATAGGAAATGTGTATGACACCCCTGATTTATATACACTATAGCTCCATGAACTGTGCCTATTCTTGTGTATATAATTACGTAACTTTCATTAGTTAATCACACAACTTTTGTGAATTAATTGCAATAATTCTCATTCCTTACTTTTGTAATTGTGTCAATTAAAATTTGCAGCGCATTATTGTATAATGTATTTGCAACATCTTTATTCTGCAAGTTGATTTTGTGATGAATGCTTTGTGGGTAAATACTGCCACAAATGGTTTCACATGGTGTCTAATGGTACCAGTGCTGCTATTCGTCCCACCTTCTTGGACATTTCTGATATTACCGTTGTAAATGTAACGCTAAATAAATATAATGGACAAAATAGGTGGCAAGAATGCAGCATCTTCTCTTCCTACCTGATTGAGACTATGGTCGTGGTGGGCTGCCTCCCAGTTAGCCACAAGGCAAAAGGCAACGTCCATCCTGGACAGGTCATGAGTGAGTCGGGAAACCACACACACTCAATTCCAGTTAACTCATTAATCACATGAAAATGCTGCTGGAAAAAGATATTCATAAACACATAAAACAAGCTTTTAAAAACAATTAAACTAAAAACAAGAGCAAAGTCGCTTGCAGGTTTAAAGTCAATTAATGCAAATTTAAAAAAATATTACTGAGGTGTCTGAACAGCTGACCTGAAGCCCCAAGCAGGAATGGAGGAGTAAAGCACCTGAGAAGGTTTAGGCAGGACACGACCATTTAAACTATTAGGAACAAATAAATTAAACTCAAAGCAAACTTTAGAAGGTCAGAGCGGGTTATGTAACTTCTGCTCAAGTTAAAAGACGAGCTGCAGCCTTCTGAGCCACCTGGGACTGGCAAGAGGATCCTGGTTTATTATGTTGCTGGACAGTGATCCAGCCAGAACATGATGAAAGCATGAAAAGTACCGTGTGAAGTAAACTATCCAATTTATTACAGTCCATCTTAAAACCCAGTTTTGAAATTGATTGGAACTGACTTTCCAGACTGTTGTCCAAGTGAACCTTTGGGCAGGAACGATTTCGACCAATCAAAATGAGTTTGTTTTGGCATTTCTTTGATAAAGCTTAAATGTCTCCAATTCTTTTGTTTTTGCTTATGTTTTTAGATCATTTTTACCGCTACAGTGCAATAAAAATGTTCAGAATTTAATGCAATCAATTTACTGTCGTAGTCTAAACAATGGTAGTTCTCTGTCGGTGAAAGTCAGTGTCGAACATCTTGTCCATTGAGCAGCATACCAGTGTGGATTTATGAACTGTGTTGATGTGAAGCAGCTGAGGCATTTCACACTGCTCTGTCATTGTGTCGGTTATTCTTTCCAACATGCATGTGGCATCCAACTTCTCTGACACACAGCCCTTTGTGTTGTTTCCTTGTTCGACTTTTCTGGTTTTCGTGTCCAAAATGAGCCCAGCTTCAGTTTCCCGTTCTGATCGTCAGCATACAGGTGAGGTCTTTTGATGGGAAGACTTGTGTAAACAGACATAGTTTTCAAAACGTTGCTGTGTAAATGCAAAGGTTTTCTAAAACGAAAATGCAAAAACAATGAAGCGTTGCCATCGAAACAGGGCCTAAGTCAGATACAGAAATCGATATTTCTTCTCACACCTTGTGCAGAATGAACCCACACCCTCCTTTACTCCAGCGAGAGAGTGACGCCCCGACAGCGAGGCCAGACAGATGGCCAGACGTGATGGCATCAATAGCAGTGGAGTTGTGTTGGGAGAGCCGAGAGGAGCCGCTAAGCTTCACTGACAGGCTTTGGCTTCACACCCTGGTTGGCCAGGAGTCTCTGGACGTGCCCTGAATTAGCACTGGGCTTCCCCACCATGTGAGAACTCTGTGGCGGCTGCGACGCCTGTCGCTGGCAGACAAGTGTGAAAGCCTGGGTGTATGAGTGACTCCACAGGAGAGGGTTTCTGCCTGAGATGAGCCAGCGATTGTAGGGAGAGTTTGGTAAACTTTTTGTCTCCTGTAGCTTCCTAAATCCACTCAATACGTTTATGAGCTACTTTTTCATTTTGATCGCTGTGCTTATTATTATTCCCACACGATGAAAAAGAACTTGTATCTAGACTGATGTGCATCAATGCGCGCAGTGATCTGCGGATATGTAGATATACGATCGCCGGAACAAGAAGCTACACTTCATGAAGATCCATGAAGAAAACATTACAGAACTCAGAAGTACCCTGCTTGCAATACCTTTTGTTATGTACGGAATGTCTCAACTGCTTTTGCATATGACAAAGTTGGTTAAAGTACCTTTTACTGATGTTTTATAATCACTTTACATTCGGGACATCAGTAAAAATAACTTCTTAAACTCCTTCGCATATATACTGTACAGATACTACAATTTACCGCTGAATGCCTCACATAGTCTGTGCTATTACTTTTACAACTGTTTACAAATAGTTTCAGAAAGGTTCAGTAGACTTTTACGCAAGTGAAAATGCATTGTTGCTATATTTTTGTTTCAGTACAGTGTCGTATTTACACGGAAACATTAAAAAATAAAATCAGTTTACACACAAACAGCAGAAAGGCTGAAAACAATGTAGTTAGCGTGTTGGTGCTGCTGTTCATTTTTTGTAATGAAACCACACACACATGCACGCAGACAACAATATGCTGTAAACATTAACAATAGTGACGACACAGACATTTGTATGAACAGACGAACTTGTATTGCCTTTCCAGGTGACTGTGAGCTATAAAACTACCTAATCCCAGGAGAAAAAGTAGTACACATGTTCATTAGAAGCGTTTCCGCCGTCTACACAAAGCTGCTCATGTGCATTAATAGATAAGACATTCTGATGTTCTCTCACTGTGTGACATAGTGTACACCATTATTTACTGGTACTTGCTAAACACCTCATATCCATTAGTAGACAGTTTTACAACTTCCTCAAATGTCTCAGTCAATCTAGTTATTATTGTTTCCTTTGTGCCTTATGTGCATGAAACAGCGTGGCTTCCTATATTCTCAGAACATCTCACATAACATCAGGAGTCCATGTTCTTTTTGTGTTTGATGCTCGGTAACTCAGTCAGGTGTTAGTTATCATGGCTGGCAGGTGTAGAAAACTTCAGCCACCACTATACAACATTACCAACACTAAGTAGTTGGAAGTGGTTCTTCAAGGCCCTTTGGGACTCATGTGAAAGCATTGGCATTAAATAAGTAGGAGTAAATTGTATATAGTGCCTGTCAGAAAAGGACCGCTAGTAGATGGTTGGATGGTGCAATTTCACTTCTACATCCCTGGTGGAGGAGAAGAGAACCACTGAAATCCCACCACAATCCAGCACAACGCCTCCAAACTCACTGATAATCACCTAATTGAAGTAATTGTGATAATGAGAACCTTCCAGGCCCAATTTGGGTTTTAATTATGCAAACCTTAGGAATGACACAGGTGAACACACACACACAGTCACACACACTGCCTACATCTCTTTTATGTAATCTTCCAGTTTGCCTCCCAGTATGAGGCGGAGGAGAGGTAGGATGAAAGATTGTTAGAGCGACAGTTACACGAGGTAATGAGTGGGCCACAAACCACGGCAGCCTCTCTGCCGCAAATAAGGGGAGTGCAAAAAAAAAAAAAAGAGGATGGGGAGGGTTACATGTGGGAGTTCACCACGGCGCGTGTGGTACAAAGACAACACGCTGCAGCCACAGCCCAGTTTTATTGAGCAGATGAGCGAATGAGCAAGCGAGCGTGTCTCGTCCAGACACCCACGCTCCCAGGGCTCGTGTCCTCGGAGATTATCATTACATTGTCTTTCCCTGTTTTTCCCTCTCTGCATCAATTCAACCTTCTGATTTGACTCTGACCCGGTTCAGTTTCTTTCCTGGTGAGGCTCCTTCCCCCAGACAAGCCAGCTAATTGGTGTAGCACCAAGTTCTAATTGCGTACTCAATCGGTTTGAACATGTCACATCTATTTAAGAAGGTAAAATCTTGATAATTGCAGAGCGCAATAGCTTTATTTTTTTTTTTTTTTATTGCTCACTCAGTCCAACAGGCTTTTGCTTTCCAGGGAGAGTGTGTGAGTGAAATCATATGACCCAGCTGTTTGAAATATGTCGAATTAGTGGCCCATGCTGAGGGGTCAGTCCTAAGTAGAACATCCATCTGCCTGCTGGCACACACAGTCTAAATGCAAGGAATTAGTTCTAAGACCTGGAAAATTGTTTAGATTTCGATATGTCTGGTTCCGTCATTCTTCATTCTGGGAAACTAAAACAGTAAATGCCATGTTTGCAATTCTCTAAGGCAGGGATATCAAACATAAGGCCCCTTAGGCCAAAGCTGGCCTGCAAGAGGCTCCAGTCTGGCCAAACCACCAAGCAAACTGTAAAAAGCTCAAAGAAAACATAAATGTTTTTGGGACACGTCAATGTAATTTGCACCAGTAGGTATCATTCAAATCCGCTTCATGTTGAGATTGTAGTCATTTTTGGTTTTAATTGTTTGGTTTTGCAAAAATATAGACGTTTACATCACGTATATTCTGTGCCAAAAAAACAACAACTTGAAAGAATAAATTTAAAGGTAATTTTCTGCCTATTTTACTTTTCCGACCCACTCAAGAAGAAGTTGGACTGTTTGTGTCTCCTGATCTAAAATGTGTTTGACACCGTGGCTTTAATGTAAACTAAAGAAAAGTTGTTAACAAGTGATTAACCATTGAGGAAAAGGCTGGCTATACCTCATAGATAATGCTTCCAAACACACAATCATAGTAGAAGTCTTTTATCCCAGAAACACAATGTTTTTGTTTTGTTTTGTTTTTTTGGCTGTATCTCTATAGTGGAGTATTTCCTGTTTCAGCCATTACTTGCTTCTTAGCCTGGTATGCTAACACTGGGAATGTGGTTTGTCTTGTTTTGCCCTCTTATTGATTTTTTTCACAGAACTAAATGACCGAGGACAGATTACAGTACTTCCACCTGTCTTCCAAAGGGGGTGTCACATATTTTCATCTTTAGCAAAGTTAGCTGGTTTCCTTTGAGCTCCGCAAACCGTGCTGCTGTTCGGTGTCGATGTTGGATGGTAATCCAACATTATATTCTGAAATAATCCCATTTTTAGGTGTTTATACTCGCACAACTTTCCAGCTTGTAAATTCATAATTCTATGGTGTATACAGTCACTTTCAGAGAAAGCTGTCTTGAAATGATTGACTTACAAGTCGGAGGTGGTGGCGTTGATGTTGAAGTCATGCAGTTGATATATTGTCCAATCATCGTCTTTTAGCTCATAAACTATCTTTAAAATAGTCACTCTTACCCACGACCTTTTACAGTAATAAGACTTTAAGTTTTCATGGTAAAGAAACAGTAAAAACCTTCAGGCAGAGCATATTGGAAACTGTGGATAGCAACACCTGTGGCTAATAAAGGAAAGCAGGAAGTGAGTATTTTAAGGGCCTATTTACATACCAACATTTTCAAGTGAATGCAAAACATTCGTACTATTTTGGGAGTCTGTTTCACATCAACTTAGACTTTGCTTGTACAGTAATTTATGTACTGTAGAATGCAGCTCAAGATACTTTACAGGTTGAAATTGAAAACAGAGTGAAACCCAGCTTTCTGCGCACCGCCTGCCATTGTATGTACATGTCAAAGATAACTAAATGAAAAAAAAGGAATTCTAAAATCCTACAACAGGTTAAAAACATTGGTTAGGCACCTATTTAAAAGGGAAGGACTTGAGCCTTTTCTATAAACATGAACATTCTCTGCATCTCTCAAGTTCGCCGGCAGGCTGCTCCATAAAGGAGGCAAGTGCTCATCGTAGGTTCAGAAGACCGGCGGGTTCATGAACCATGAAAAAAACCTTGTATTTGACCCTAAAACATACAAAGATCCAATGCAATGCCACCACAGTACCATAACAGTGCCCAGAACCCAACTTTTTGGAAACAGCTTCTAACTTGGAATCTTATGAAAAAGCTTCCATTTCCATCTCTGTGAACATGAGGGAAAACACAACTTTTCTGAAAACACTCAGGGTCTGTCTATTGAAGATGATTGAAGACTTTTAGGTTTGCCCTATGACTATATGTAAGTAAGAACTTGGAGTACTTTGTTTAGCGGGCGACAATTTCCATAAACACTGGCGCTCATACGACTAATTTTCATAGGAATTGGATTTCTGTGCCTCATCAGTGTGAGTAACCTTGACCAGGGTTTGCAAAGGTGTAGTCCCTCAGTGGAACACTTCACAAGAGAACCCAATGGCAAAACTTCATGATTACACAGTCTCATGTTGCAGCTGAACGTTATCAAACCCTTGAATGACTTGATTTTCTCACTGGATTGTGGGTGTCAGAGCGTCTGATCAATTATTTATAAAAAGTTTTTATCTTCATGAATATAACAGGAATCAAGTCCTGGAGGCTGCTGCTAATAAAACGGTAATCCCTCGAATTACACCGTCTTCCTGCTCATTTGACACGGCTTTAGGCGCTTGATGTTTTGCGTGAATGCACACTAACACACACTCCCACACATTCAGAGGGCTTTTTAATGCTCCACTGTTCTCAGCCTAGTTCGTGCAGCACTGCAGTTTTGTTTTTTTTCTATTCCACCTGATTTGACTGGTTTTTCTTACCTACTATATGTGCCTGGAACCTGTTGCCATGGCACCAGTGAAAGGGTGAGGTCTCCCTGTTGTCACATTTTGTTTGCAGCCAACCTGCGCTCTCCAGATTCTCTGACTGTCAATGCTTTTGTTTTTCCTCGATGTGACTGAAACCTGTGTCTTCTTAGCGCGGCTGGCCACTTCGTCACAGATCGATAGAGACTAGAGAGAAAATAAAACACATAAGCTTGATGAAAATGTGATGATATTAAAAAAAGCCATGCTTCTCCGATGGTCATTGATCTATTATGAGCTGCTTGAATGGCTCTCACATGATGTAATGGTATCGAACACAATCTCCCAAAAGCAGGTGCTGGCCCCCCTCGTTGATTTTTAGTGCTATTATTAGTTTTGTTTTCACGCTTTTCTCTTCCTCTGTGTGAGTTTGTTTACAAGCCAGAAGTTGCATTCCATAAATGGTCATCAGACAGGCTGACCACTAGGTCAATCATGTTTGTTTTAGTCACAAATGGTGTGTGAAATATGCTGCAGTCCATGACAGTCTGCAGCTTTCCTGCATACGGTTTTGTGCATGTGAGAGTGAAAATATGACAAATAGCAGTGGTTCTGCCCTCACTCATCAGACAATTAAAACTTCCCTGAGCTAAAGCAGCTCACTCAAAACCTTGAGAAATAATACTTGTTGATTTGTAGGCATCAGTGGTTAGAGGTCATTGTTATTTTGTGAAGGGTGTTCTTTTATTTAATGAACAAATCCCTGAATGTTCTCTTGTGGTGATAAGCTTCAAGAGTCAATTTACTAAAAGATCAGCATTTTACAGCATTAGCAGAGAATCTCCCATCATTAAAACGTGTGATCACATTTATGATGAGTGCAAAATCTTCCCACTGACTCGAGAAATCTACTGCAGAAACCTCCCACTGTTCAAGTGATGGATGGAGCTTTCTCTCTGGGCTTTTCCCGTATAGCATGTTTCAGTATATGCTGTCACTGAAACAGCCATGAAAATACATCTTCCCTCCCTGATCTCACTTTATTGAATGGTGCAAACGTTCAAATATCCATCAACTAACAAAGCAAACTGTTTGAAAGTTTAAAATCCCTCAGTCCTTCTAAAGCTCACGTAGGCCAGTGTGTCGATAGACGCTACACACTGCTCTGGGCCTACTGTAATTTACTGGAGCCCTCAAGGCTGTTGAAGGTGAGCGTGGCATCGACACGGAGGAGGTTCACTGCAACGCAGAGCCTTAACACACTGTCTGTTTATGGAGTATGAACGAGGCTTCAAAGCATTTGATAAGTACTTGATATTGTCAAGTAGCTAATTTAATACCTGTCCTTTTAAAGGAATGATTTTTGTAACGTTCTTTAGAGTTTTGAATACAAATACCAAACACTGGACTTTAAAAGGGGCTCCCTGAAATGTGACTTTTTAATAATATAATTTTACAGAAATCCGTACCATCCGTGTACACTCAGCATTATAACTGTCTGTATTATACTTTGAGATCTTTGCTCTCCTGCTGCACCAACGAAAATGTCGAGCCGAGCGAAGTCCGACCTGGCTAGGACGAGCAGTGCTAAGTCTCACATGTCACCCGAGCCCAACTCCCCCCGGGCGTCTGAGGTCAAGGAGGTCCTGCTGGCAAGTATTAAGACGATGATGGACGACATGCGTGCAGATATCATCTCCAAGCGTGACTCTGTTATCTCTGCGACTTTATATCAGCAACTTTGGGGCCTTTGGAAAGTAAACTGGAAGCACACGGCGAGACTGTAGCTGTCCTCGAGCTATCGGCTGACGAGCATGCTACTCAGCCAGCCAACCTCGAGGGTAAGGCTGCTAAGCTAACCAATCAAGTCGAGGCGCTGACGAAAAAATGCGAGGACCTGGAGGGATGCCACCGGTGGAATAATGTGCGGATGGTGGGCCTACCTGAAGGTGCGGAGAGTCCCCGACCTACTAATTTCACAGCCCAGTTCCTCAAAGACTTACTCCGGTTGAACATTAAGCCTGTTTTAGACGGGGGCATCGCTCATTACGTCCATCTTTCCGGACTTCAACCGGACAGTGGCTAAAGAATGAGCGGGAGTTTCATTCCTGCCCCACGTCAAGTTTGGACTCATCTTTCCAACCACTTTCCGCATCACCCTGTCTAGCAGTCAGATTCACCAGTTTGAAGACCCGGCCTCAGCCACAGACTTCGTCTAGAGACGCATTAACAAAGTGGTCAGTCCTGAAACTGTTTAATATACCTGCTGGTGGACAGGTGAGCTCCTCCGAGTCTAACCGGGTGGTGCATCTGCCCAGGGTGTTTAAACATAATGGACATGTTTAACTGCTAATGGCTGTCTTTATTTCTACTCCTTTTATTTCATTAGTTTTCTTGTCTGTTTTTGTCTCTCTGTTTCTTTCTCTCTCTCGCTCTCTCTTTCCTTTAAAGAACCCTGTCAAAGTACATCATGTAACAAGTGGGTTGCACATATCATATTGTACAATTTGTCAAGGACTATTTTTTTTCTGTTTGTAGTTATATTTATACATTAAGGGGGTTTTATAGCCCAGGTGTATTCTGATAATGTTTGCACATAAGCACCTCCAGGTGCTCTCCTCCAAATTCGAGTTAGTTATGTTAATATATCCCTTGTTCTAATTCTAAATGTTTAAAATTAGTGATTAACTATTTTGTTATCAGAAGAGTTTATTCAATTTTGCCTAGTTTAAAGGTTTTTGTTTTATATCCAACTATTTTGTTATGTACCAATACGTCACGTTTCATGTGAGCTTGCGGTTGGTAAGTGTAGTTTGGTGTTTTACTAGACCAGAGTGTTTGTTAACACAGGGAGGGATGCGCCCATGTCGTTTGGGGAGATGCTTCTGCCAATCTGGCTGGGTGGGAGGATGGGTGTTTAATGGTGTTGTTTTTTGAGTTTTTCTGTACGTTTTCACATCAGTCATGTTTTGAGAGACTCTGCAGACCACCACCTGTGTCTTTACATTGTGGCTTTGTTTTCTTATTATGACACAGTCCAGCACATCAGCTGTATCAGTGGGAAGAGATTTTATATTCTCTAATCTCAACTGTAAAGGGCTTAATAATCCCATCAAATGTAATAAGATACATATATGGTAAGCTACATACCATCTTAAATTGAAGAATAGATGGGTAGGACAAATATACCACTCATCATTCAATAGCAAATCTAGAGGTGTAGCTATCATATTGCATAAGTCTATTCTCTAACACAATATCTGATCCTAATGGTAGATATCTTATTGTCACAGGTCAAATCCATAACACTCGCTTAATATTGGCAAATATTTATGCTCCTAATTTCTGAATTCCTGATGCTTTTTTTAAATATATTTTCTCATCATTACTAGAGATGTCTGCTCATCACTTGATATTAGGAGGAGACTAACTGCTGGTTGAACCGATGTCTGGATCACTCTTCCCCCAGAGTGTCTCCACCTTCAAGATCTTCCAAGGTGATCCAGACTTTATTGCAGGAGTCTGCTGTTTCTGATGTTTGGCGTCACTTTAACCCTTCGAAAAAGGGAGTATTCTTTATTCTCAAATGTTCATCATACATATACCCTAATCGACTACTTCCTGCTTGACAATAAATTACTCCCCTCATTCTCTGACTGTAAATATGAAGCTATGGTATTTTCTGATCATGCCTCAGTTTCCTTGAAAATCAATTTCAAAAACTTAGTTAATGAACGACTACAGTGGCGTTTAAATCCACCATTGCTTTCCAATGAAGATTTTGTGAGCTCCATGTCAAATTTCTCAAATTCAAACAATCACAGGGGTAACAACAGACCTTTCTGAAATTAATATGACATTTAAGGAATTCCACATGCCTCTATACTTTTCGGATCATAATAGTTCCCTCCCAAATTTTGACAGTTTCTTGGAGGGCTTAGACATTCCCTCTATTGATCAATCAGTGGCAGAGAAGCTGGAGGAGCCAATTACCATCCTGGAATTAAAAGCTGCAGTTTCTTCAGTGGGAAACGTCTGGATTTGCTCTTGTACATTTCCAATCTGCCTGTTTCTGTTCCCACTGCCGTTACGACTCTCACTTAATTTGGTGAATTATCAGGTTATAAATTAAACTTAAATAAAAGTGAAATGATCCCCATAAATGCTGCTGCATCAAGCATTCCACTGCACAATTCCCCCTTTAAGATTGCCCAGCATAGCGTTACATATCTTGGAGTCCACGTCACACGTGACTATGCAGATTTATATAAAGCCAATTTTGAGTCTCTTTTGACTCGTGTCAGTGAAGACTTTGAACGATGGTCTATGCTCAATTTATCTCTGCCCGCTTGAATCAATTCTTTAAAAATGAATATCCTCCCCCAGTTTTCCTATCTTTTCTAGTGCTTACCAATTTTTCTTCCCTCAAAATGTTTTCACAAGTTAGATAGTTTGATTTTGGAGTACATTTGGAACAAAAAAGGTTGCAAGGCTGTGAAAACTATACCTGCAAAGACCTCGTTATCTAGGCAGAATGGCTTTGCATAATTTCAGATTTTATTGGTCTGCAAATATTCGAATCTTAAAATACTGGCTTGACGCCGAGGCTCTTAATCCCACCCCGACATGGCTAGCTTTAGAAACCAAGTCTGCCTCTCATGTGTCATTAACAGGGTTGGGGAGTAACGGACTACATGTAACAGCGTTACGTAATTAGGATACAAAACAAATTTAACTTTAATCCATTACAGTACATAAAGAAATGTGTAATCTCGTTACAAGTATATTAGATAAAAACTGAGATTACTGAGCGGGATTACAATAGAAAATCAGATCGAAAGAAAGGGAGAGTTCACGAACGTACAGCGGAGACGTGCGTCTCCAAATGGTGGTGGGAGCGCACGAATCCTCGCGCAAACTACACATCAGGCTGCTCGTTGCGGGCTGAGACAGGGAGAGAGTGAGAGGAAAGGCTAATTCATACTGCATAAGAAGTTCGGCAGCACGAAGCCCTGCAGAACAAAATTACATCAATTCTTTCGTCCAGCTCCTTCTGGCAGAAGAAATTAGAATTAGGTTGGGCACTGCAGACCGTCCTGGCCGAACTTCGTGGAGTCGCATTGCCAAAACTTCGGTGCTGACGTGTGCTGCGCATGCGTGTTCCAGCTCGCTAATGACTATCAGTCATATTGTAATCATGTTTATCACGTAACATCGCTACTTTATGAGCCCTGCAGCTCGTTTACATGTGGGAAATTGGGCTTCCCACATGTAAATGTGCACCTGAATGCACCACTCAAAGCGGTGAGATAAAAGAAAAAGTGATGCTCCAATCAGGTTTTATGCTGCTGATCACCGATACCAATTAGCCAAAGTGCCGATCGCTGCTGATCACTGATACGATCACATGGATTGGCTGTAAATCTTTCAATGTGCTACAGGCTAGATGATTTGGGAAAACAGGAACCATAAAACCACCTTAATCTAGACTAAAGCATGTTTTTACTTTTTAAAGAGAAAAAAATTGCTGGCACAATGCAGCAAGTATTCAGTCAAAGGACAACTGAAAAACACTTAAAATTACCTGCTATCAGTAACACAGTCTTTAACAGATTGTACACTTTAAGATTCTCAACAGGCTAAATAGTGCAGAAAATCAAAGAAATAAAAGGCAATTTATCTCACAACACTGTCTAAGTCAAATAATGTCAAGTAACAAAGGATACAATCAAGTCAAATGCAGGTTGCAGTCAAATTAACTCTCATAAGTTACTAAAACAAAAATACCTAAGAGCATTGCTTAGCAAACTCTGTTGTGCATTGTGGAAAAAATAAACAACTTAGCGCTTACCTTTCTTATAATTTATAAAAGAAATAATATGAGTTTGTTGCTTCACATATAAAAATAAACTAGCCCATTTATCATCTAAACAACAACATAAACATGGTCTTGAATACCTTAAAGCAGTAGAAATAGCATAAATGAGCTTAAAGTGTGTTTGCTTTGAACAGGAAAAATATGTTAAACAGCATTTGCACATGCTAAATGTCTGACTTGTTGAGAAGCGTTGTGGGAAGATTCTTTTTGACAATGAGCAGCATCTCTGCTTTTTCATTCATAACTCTATTACTGTGTTCATCCACAATGTTGGATGCAGTGCTGAATAAGCGCTCACTCTCCACACTTGGGCAGGGTGCAGACAGACAGGTATTTACGTCCCGGTAACATGTAGCATGTAGCGGGGCTCTACGTGAGAGAGTAGTTAGTGGAACTCGGTGTCTTCCACCACTGAGAGGAGGGTCATCTAATCTGATTAATTCAGTTATTTTCCTGGTTACGATCACATACTTTTCCATGGAGATCAACCGATAATTATCGGTAGCCGATTGATCAGAGCACCACTACTTTCAGCCATTGGTGTCTCGTTAGTGTTTGACACTCGACTGCATGAATTGACTTCTCACTGACTCTAGTTGAGGACCGAGTACAACACTTCCTCCAAGTGGAAGTGTTGTACTCGATTTATTTATTTTTTATTTGTCTACGAAACACTAAGACAGACAAAGTCTGTGTGTTGCTCTGCTTTTTTGTTCCACAACAAACACAGTAATGGCATTGTGATAAACATGCGCTCACACACACATGCAAAGTTTGAGGATGTCGACCCTTGAGGAGCCAGACGAATTGTGTAGTGTGAGCGAGTCCGGGGAAGTGAGAGGACAGGAACCCAAGGAGCCGCTCTGTTCCTCAGTTCCTGCAAGACGGAAGGCGGCTTTCCTCAGACTTTCCCCGGCTCCAAACTCCCAACAGGAAACAGCTTTAATGGCATGGACTCGTACTGGCACAGCCGAGGCGAACACTTCTCACTCATGGAGCGAGCTATGTGGGAAAAAATCCTGCTGTATTGACTTGTTGGCTTTATTGTAATGTATTTGCCTTCTGATATTCTAATACTTAAAATTAGTTTTTTAAGCTTTTTGAATAAAGCTACTTTTGCTGCTCTGTATTATAGTGTTCAACTTTTTCCAGAGACTTTCATGTTGCATTGAACTTGTGTTGGAATTTTTTTGTGTTTGTGTTCAAGATTTTATTGATGTGAGAAAGAGAGTAGCCTGTGAATGGTACAGACTGAAGTTTTAGACGGGGTGTCAAACATCAGGACCGTAGGCCAAAACCGGCTCACATGAGCCTCCAATCTAGCCAAACCACCAAGAAAATGGCAAATATTTAATGAAAACATTTATTAACAAATTTCTTAACAGTATCGAACACAACACTGAGACCCGAGCTGAAATATCAGTAATGCCACCATGAAGGATTGCTACCGTGTTTCCAGCAAGCTACAGCCTTAACGCTAGTTTGGTTTTGTGAAAATATCAACCTTTTCATCACTTCACATTTGGACTTTGACAAAAAAAAACTTTAAAACTGCAGTTACAGGCAAATAAATGTGGAAACACTTCTTGACTGTGACTTACATCATTCTTGTAAATGGCTTCGTAAAGAAGCTAATGGAGTTAGCCACAAAGTTAGCATGAGCTTGGGAACTGAAGAAGAAAGAAAAAGATTTTCTGAACAGGTCACATTTATCTTTTTGTTCTTGCCTTTCTATTCTTTCCATATTTAACCTCCAGACTACACTTAATTAATTCACTCATCCCGTAGGGAAGCTACTCGTGAATTAAGCCTCCATTTACAAGACGTTTCAAGTGAAAACACATTGTTTTTGCATTTTTGTTTCAGAAAAGTATCGTTTTAAATTTTAAAACAATGTAGATTACATGGAGGGCTTAATTATCTTAAACTAACACTAAGTATTTTTTCCTGTTATTATTTCAGTTTCTAGCAAACTATACCCAGCTGGCCCGCACTGACTGTCAGTTTAGACACACTTTTATTTCTTTTTTGATCTGAAATGAAATGTGAGCTTTGGGATTTGTGATCTCAGTTTCCTACACCGCTCTAAAAATAGATGACTCTGAGAGCTTGTACAATTCCAGTAATTCTCAGTTAATTATGCAATTTCTCTGAAAACTACATTTGCTGTGTTCTCTGGCAGACTGATAAGACATGACTTCATATGACAAGTGCTGGGCAAAAAAAAAAGGTTGGTAAATCAGATTTTAGCCTTTAAAGCGCCTTTTGTGTGTAAATGTCTCAGTGGGTGAATATCTTTACCTCCAGCCTAATTCCAGGTCTGTTTTTAGTTGTGAATTGCTACAAAACAATTGAGTGACCCGTGATAGGTGGTGATGTAAGCGTCGCTAATGTGTTCATGAGGTAACGTCAGGATGACGACAAAAGACCTGAGACAAGTTCACTGTCGCATTAGCTTTGATTCCACACTGATGGTTTTAACATCAGTTTAAGACCAGATTGTTAAAATGACGTCTGAGTTTCACACTGGCTGAATTGATTTTCTTTTTTTTTTTAATCTCCTTATTTTCAATTACACATTTTTGACATTATAAAGAACAAATGGAACATAAGCAGAGTCATACATGTATTCATATTAACTTAAAATAAATGTCCACAGTTGCGCAGTCTCAGGGGAGGCGACATCCTCTTCCTCTGAAGTAAAAGTACTACATTTTTTCAATTTTTCAAAAGGTCAGTTCTGTTTTTTAGAGAGAAAGTCATCTTTTCTGGCTGAATTGATTTTCATTTTGTGATGAGCGTTCAGTGTTTTAGTAATATTGAAATATTAACTGAAGCAGATTTTGCAGGTGCATTTAGGTATGTCCCATTCCACTAATGCTGAACTAAATTGCTTAATGTCCATATAAAATAATAGCTACGTTTTGGGTGTAGCCTGATTTAAAACCAGGATGTCATCTCACGATTATTTTAAAAGCCAGTTCTTCTTGTACATTAGCATTTTTATGTTAATAGGACAAACCTTTCTGCAAAGGAATCAAATGGAATTGTTCATAAAGACAAATTGAACATTGCTGTTCAGAATTTAAGATTATTAATAAACCACAACTGTTTGTCTGAACACCTGAAATGAAAGAGGTGCTGATGATCAAATTTTTCTAAACTGTGATCCACCTTGTGATTATTTGTAATCTTGTAAAGAGATGCTGAAGTTGTGCACAATCTTCCACTTTGGAGGTCCACACATAGATCCTGCTGTTGTCTGATGTCGGAGGTATTTATCTAACTCAGATAAAAGAAGTCTCCATTTACACAACTTTTTTTGCGTTTTCGTTCCAGAAAAGATCTGCGTTTACATGGCAATGTTTTAAAAAACATAGCAGAAATATTGGAAACAATGTAGTTTTTATGTTGCATATCAAGTGGCTGCTGTCGTATCTTTGTTTTTGTGATGAAACCACACACAAGTGCACAGAGAACAATATGCTGGCAAGTAATGGCGAGTAAACGGGCATTTGTATGGACAGATGACTATTGTTATTGTCCATCTACTCATGCATGTGCAGAAGAACTATTTACTATGGTCATGGTGTACATGAGCTATAGCAGTGTTTCAGAAAAGTGGAGACGAAGTAAGAGCGTTTTGGAAAAGTTGTATTTTCAGTGGCTCTGTCATGTAAACTGACCCCAAAACACAATAAAAGATTTCCATTTTCACTTGAAAACGTTGTGTAATTGAGGCTTTTGTCTCTGACTTTCTTTCTGTCTGACTGGAAACTACACAACCCAAATTATTTCAGTTTAGTATTCAGTGTTATATCAAGCAAATAAAGCTGTGAAGTTTAGCTGGAGAGTAGCCACATACCTCAAATCTTAGAGTGCTCTTTAATGGGGCCTTTTGGGGTAAAAGAAATTCATGAAATATTCAGTGGTGAAGTTGTATTGCTTTTACCGGCTATTGTCAACTCTAAAACTACCACAGGGAGTCATGACTGGGAGTCATGACACTCTAGAGGCAAACGTTGTTATTATCAATCTAGTCTCTCGTGTGCAAAATAACTATTTACTACGGCCGTGGTGCACACACACAGTAGCAGTGTTTCCTCTGTCTACATGGACAGAGTTGGAGAATTTTAGAAACGGAGTTGAAGCATTTCGAAAAGTTCCATCTTGTGCGCTGTTTTCAAAATGCTGTTTTCAATGACTCCAAGCACCGTTGTCATGTAAATGGACATAGACTAGAGATAGACATATGTGACAAAGAAACTTTTTCATTGACCATATTTTGGAAAGTGCATATCAAGCAGATTCAGTTACTTTTACTATAATCAATAAACTGCATATGAAAGTTACAGTGAAAACATGGACTCACTGACTTCAATGTTTTATGGCATTGAAACACCGTTGTGCCAAAACACTTTTTAATTACGTACATACAGTTTAACTTCTTTAAGTAGTGTGGATTCTGGGTTTAAGTTAGCAAAGACACTCTTCATTTAACAATTTAAAAATTGTTCTTTTTTTTCACAGATCCCAGTGAGTGTGTGGTCCTGAAGGCAAAAGTCACCTGGTGAGCTCACGAGAAGACACTAAAGGTTTGCACAAATTAGTAATGTGGTCTTCATAAAGTCATGCAGGACATTTATTACGTGAGGCAATTATTCATTGTTATTGGCACGGGCCTTCTCTGTAATTTATGATACTTTAGTCTTTTTTACAGGGTGACATTAAGTATTTAATGCCAAAGTTAAAGACATTTGCCCTGCAGCAAGTCTTGTTTTAGGACATAACCCAGAAGTCTGTTCCCGCCAACACAATGCTCACATTAACAACCATGAGATCCTGAACATGATGAGATTTTGTTCTTGTAAAACATTAAGAATAGCATTTAGAGAACACATTCATTCAGTGACGCTTAGTTGGATTTGCATTATTATTAACATCCAGTTCTGAAATGATGTTTGGGGGTTTTTTGTTTTTTAATTTACATTGATTTCAGTTTTGGGGAAGATTCAAGGTGTAGTTCACTACATCAGTGTTGAAGACAGATTCTGGTGTGTTTTTCTCTGTGGGGGAAGCTGGTGTGTGACATCCAGTGACATGTAGCATGGTCACAGCAGAGTGTGTGTGTGTGTGTGTGTGTGTGTGTGTGCGTGCATGTGTGTGTGTGCGTGCATGTGTGTGTGTGTGTCTCGAGTGTACACTTCATCCACGACTTCCAATAAGACCAACACTCAGCAGAGAGAGTCAACTTCCCTCATTGTACAAACTGTCTTTGCTACTCATTTCATGATTTAACTCTGTAATTAGAAGATTTTTGCAGATTCAAACAAGAATAGAATTT
>OMNM01006740.1:13712-25521 GCA_900302745.1 Parablennius parvicornis
CCCCTCTCTCTCTCCCCCCTCCAACACCCTCAGTAACTCCTCCTTTCTGCTCTGCACCCTCCTCCCATCTCCTGACTCAGGGCGTGTATGCAGACTCAGGCAATTTTGTCAGAGAGACTGTTAAGATCAGAGGAAAGTTCTGCAGTGCAGGTTGGGGAGGAGTTTGTATAATGCAGCCCCAGAGCTGCCGGCCAGATGCACAATCCTATACAAACATAATTCATTCATGTATTCTCTACATGTGAACGTCATCTTTATTAACATTAGAAGACTGCAGCACCAGTAGTGGTTATTCTCTTTTCTATTAGCAACTTTCAAAAGTGTTTCTTTATTTAATGGGCTTTTTTTTTTTTCTTGATTTCATTTTACTTCCCTGAGTTCCTCTCTTCTCCTCCCCCCTTCTCATTCATATTCCCTCAGGATAATCAAGATTCACAGTAACTGTATGTGTATGTATAAGGAGCATCATACCATGCAGAGAAGGTCAAACTGTCTTTTATATCCATGAGCATTATGATACGAGTCATTTTGGATTTTTTTTACAGCAGGACAGCTTCTTACCATAAATGTATAAACCATCAGTCACCATCAGCATAGCCTTGCGTGTGTGTTCTCCAGGAAGTGATATGAGGAAGTGCTTAGCTTAGAGTTTTCAGATTTAATTATTCAATTTTAGACCTGACAAACACTGGATTCATACGCCTAAGTCTGCACATCTGTCAAACTCAATCATAGTCAATATGAGTTGACGGCACAATGCTAAAAGGTATTTACTTGAAATTTTGGGGAAAAAAATGCTGGTGAAAGGTTTCCTTCACATTCTAATTAGGTTGCAGCTGAGACCATGTGACAGAGGTTGTCAAATGGGGCGCGGTAGAATCACACAGACAGCGAAGTCAAGGACAGCTACACATCCTTTTGGAAATAACATCCTCTGTATATTCCTCAGATAATGCAGTCAATTGAGCCCAGGAAAAATTCTTCATCTCAGATGAAAAATCTGAAGACCAAAATTTATAAGGAAACTTCAGTCACAATGATGCACGGCATGTAAACTTATACTGTATCTTATTGACTTTGCTGACACTTCCTACAGTGAGTATTCACTGAGTGGGTTATTAGGAAGAGTATTATTGATTATTTTTGTTTGCCTCACAAGCTGCTGTATAGATGCTCAACTTGTGTGATTTGTTTTAAACCTTTAAGAAAGAAAATAAAATCACTATATTTGGATTGTTTAATACAACTTTCAAACCTGTGTCCAATGCATCTAGCAATTCATATTTAGCTTTTGTAGTGTACAGACAATGGTTTACAGAAATCCAATGTTAAATCCATCACATTTTAAATTGGGAATTTCAAATTGTGTTTGATTTTATTCATCCAAGCAGATTTGTGTACCTATTAATTGTATGTAAAGATTTAAATCTCAAAACAACTCTTAAGGGTTGAAACTTGCATGTATTACAGTGTGTGGCATATGAAGGGTTAAATTCCTGATTCAATTCAGTTCAATTCAAAATACTTTATTTATCCCCTTAGGGCAATTTAAAACAGCATACTGAGTAGTTTGTGTAAACAATTAAATTTCTAAATGATCATTAGTATTTTCTTTTCCCCTATAGTACAGGTTTGATCCAGTAGTTGGTATGATTCTGACTCAGCAAAACCAATAAAACATAACACCGGAAAGTCTGTCTGTATTGAAATCTAATACAACTTTCAGGATATTGAATGACCGCAGTTCCTGCTACTGTGTTTAATATCCTGAGTAAAACCAGTGGACATCCTAAACAATACTTAAAAAAAAGATTAGAACTCACATGTGCCAACAATGACACTTCTCCAGTTCAGGACTCCAGAATAAACACATGCTGGGGGGGTCAGTTGCTTTACAAGGTGACAGTGGGCAGAGTTGAAGTGCTGTGTTTATGGGTGTGGAGCTCCTTCGAAGGGAGAGATAATGCACCCAGGCTGTGGGCTCGCCACTCTCCTCTCCAGGCCCCTCCACTGGAGTATCAATGCAGCAGTACTGGGAACTCTTCCAGAACTGCGGGGGGGGGGTTTGCTGCAGAAAGACAGAGAATTGCTGCAGACCTGTGCAGCAAGACTCTCACTACAGTTGAGTTACACAATCGAGCAAACTTGCTTTGTTATGTACAGGTTCTGTGTTCATTATGTGTCCCGTGTTATTATTCACCATGCAGGTACATCCTTGGCTCATAATAGGTGTCATCGAGCTTCACTGCAGCAGCAGTGTGCAGCCCCCAACAACAGACAGGGACACATTTCTGCACCCACTATGCATCACTCACTTAAAGCTGTACTACCCCATTAACATGAATACAACACTGGAACATAACGCTCAAGGTATATGTATATAAAAAGTTTGAATGTTTATCCTCATGGAAATACAATGATTAAAAAATGATGTTATTTGAGGATAATTATTAGACTATTGCATTTCAGTGGACAATACAATCAAGAAAAACTGTTATATTTTTAGTGCAAAGAAATAAATGGGTTGATACGTAGCTTCACAGTAGCTTCACAGTGGCCTTGCGCAATGATTTGAGCAAGGCCACTGTGAAGCTACGTATTCCTCGATTTATATTTTTTTTCTTCTCTTTCCAAATGTGCCTTGAGTCAGTGGTTCCCAACTTGGGGTCTTGGTGGAGGTTTCACCTGTTCTGATATTGCCAAAATTAGATTTGCACATGTGAAGATCACCAAGCTATGACTTGCTTGGCCATGTGTGCCAAAGATATTACCCTAGGGTTGAGATTCCAAGGTAAACACCACGGAACATATCATGTGTCTTTTTCAAATAATAAGAGGCTGCTATTTTTAAATTGTCCAATAGAGGCAGACATTGAGGCCCATAAATAAACAGCAATTGTAGAAAAACATTGCTGTGAAAGACCTCTTACCTATACCTTGATGGTGAAGTAGTGAAAGTACATTTGCTCTTTTAAGTAAGTAAATCTCTGGTTGCTCACAAAAGGTTTAAAGTTTTTCAGAATGCTAAAAACTAAGCTGAAAATGATAAATTCCAAGTCATTTTACGCATACAATTTATTCAATCATAATCATTTTGGGATCTAGTCCTGAAAAACTGGTCATCTGAAAAAGAGCCAACAGCCTTTCCAGGGAACAGCCTGCATGTTCCTACATTTGAGCCTCCTTTAAAAAGGTATAATGTGTAAATCAAACCAAGAAAATCAGGTAGTGGTTAATGGGAGGTTTGCATAGTTCCAGATAAGTTCCTACATGTCCAAGCTAAAATCCTCCTCCACTCCTCTTTAGTTTGATCCCTCTCAACAAAGCACTTAAATTGTGTCTTCTCATCTAGAAATAAAAGTATATGCTGTAATTCATGTAAAAAAAAAAAAAAGTAATTAAAAAATTTAAAAAAATTTTTTAAAAACTATAACTCCACTAGTGTGACACAGTATAGTATTTCTTTGAATCTGAAGGGAAAAACACTCCCAATCTCTTCAGTGTGGGCTCAGATCGGTAGTTTAGATTTCCTTATTTCTACCAAAAATGAAGAAAAAGTGAATAGAAGGTTAAAGAACTGTCATCTTTGTCCAGCTGTTTCGGGAACGTCTGACTGTACAGGACCTCATTGTCATGTGTGACACATGCAGGAGTGGCTTGGCAGGTATGTTGAACACTCCCACCCTACTGTTCACTTCAACATTCACTGTGAGCAACCATAATAGGACGCTGGTGATTTGTGAATAAGTTTATTTCAAAGTTGTTCAACAGTTACACATTTTCAGGAATTAATATAAAAAAGTTAAACATTCTGCTTATTTTACACTATATACAAAAATCACAATATAAAATAATTTGTCGCCGCTTCAGTAAACATGACTTTTTTCTTTTTTTTTAATTCTCTTTTAACCCCAGTAAACTATGTGGACGTTAAATATAAATGGCAGAACCAATTCTCCTGTTTTTATTTCCAGCAGCATCAAAAGTGCATCAAAGCACAAAAAAAAGGCGTTTCTTAGCATAACTCTTGATGACTTTCATCTGATGCCGTTAGAAAGTGACCTCAGGGGGAATGCTGCACAGACAGCAACACTGTCTGCACTGGGTGGTGCTAATGAACCAAATTCCTCTAAACCTTTTAAAAATCTATAGTCCATTTGTTGAGCATGAAAATGCATGAGCTTCCAGCTGTTCAGTAGAAACCCACTCAAACTGGCTCAAGAGTGTTTTACGGCAGTAGTTGGTTAAACTACATCACACAAAACGTACATGAATTAAAAAAAAATAAGAAAATAAAATAAAAGTGGAACATCATCAGTTTTACACAACAGAATCCACCACTTTATATGTGAAAAACACATGTATAAAAACTGTTCATGCAGTAGAACTGTTGGTTGGTGATTACATCTGGTGATGAAGCATCATAAAGAAATATGCTGGGCAGAACTTTTCAGTTTGTTATTAAAATAGCTGCTTAACAGACTGGTTTCTCTCAGCTAAACCTACACTGAACACTGAAGGCAGCAGATTTCAACAGGGACACTGTAATGAATATAAAAGACGATCTCTGTGGTTATTGAATTACCTTTTTTTTGTATTAGCTAACAAAACTCCTATTTTTGTAGTGATTGCTATTCCAACAAGGTTAGATGTGCAAGGCTAAACTGTCTTTCAAAACAAAATGACTGCAATTCAGTGACAGGGATGAACAAGAAGACAGGAAAAATTCACAATAAATTATCATTTGAACGTGACTGAATTGTTGCTGAATAACAAATGAATGATTTAAGCTAAGCCAATTAAGGAGGCCTATTTAATCGTCACCCCCTCCATCGTCATCGTCATCATCATCGTCATCATCATCATCATCATCCTCTTCGCCTTCCTCCTCCTCCTCATCATCTCCACTGCTGGGCTCAGACTCTTCATCATCTGAACTTTCATCTTCTTTTTTCTTCCCCACAAGCTTCAGGTGAACTGCCTCATCAGGTGCACTGATGCAACCAGCGTCCAACAAATTCACAGAGAGATGTAAACAGTGAGACGGCCCGCTTGTGGACAAACTGAGTGCGTGAAGACTGTAGTCGATAAATTAAGAAGGCACTGGTTAACCTCAGCAGCCATCCGCTGACAAAATACCCAGAATCCTCTGCTTGAAATGAACCCAGCCCAGAGAATAATGACCACAATGTGAGTTCAGTGTTTGTTTTTTCAAAAAGACCAGTTCATTGTTCTGTGTGAGCGTTGATACATTCTTCACCTGTACTGACGAATCAGAGTGAAGCATCACTTGTTAATGCAGCTGCTGCTCACAGAGAAAAGTGAAGACGTTACCCAGAAAAAAAATAAAATCAGCTTTTAATTGCCACAGCTTGTAAACTGGACCCATTAAAAGCAAGCAACAAAGACGTATTTCACTGCAGCAGTGATGTGTATGAAGTGCTGGCGTTTTTTTTTTGTAGGACCACTATTTTGTGCCAACCTTATTGCAATTAATTTGTTATGCAATGATTCCATTTAAAACATTCTTAACAAAAGAAATGCAAAATAGCCTCTCTGTTGTAGTCAGCACTGCTGCAGTGAAGTTATGTTAATAAGTAATTTTTAAAAGAAAATGGAAATAGAAAAAACCATATTTACATCCCCTAGTCTACAGTTTAAAGTCTCATTTTGTTGCAATCACTGGCAACTTTTGATAAAGTATATAAAGATCTGTGTGTTTGATATTACAACAAATTGGAAGAATGACATAATCTCTAATACTGAAGTAGTCAAAAAGAACTACAATAAAATAGATATATAAATAAAAAAGTTCATATTGGAGAAGCAAACATGGAAGGGAAAAAAGTGCTTTTCAAATCTCTCTTCCAGGAGAATAGGACTAAGCAGTCAATCAGAGTCCACACCAGTCCCAAGAAGAAGAGGCGCTCCGGTTCTCTGGCCCTCACCACACTGTTGGATCCTTCCACTCCTGCTCCCGTGGCCCCATTTCAATCTCTCTCTCCATGCGCCTTCTCTTGCAGAATCTTACCGCCACGAAAATACCAAAGATGATCAGGATTACTGCGCAAGAGCCTCCGACTGCAGCAGCCAGGACACCAATCTCAGAGATCGAAGCTAGAAGCAAAGGAGACAAGGAAAAGGTAAACTAATCCATCGTACAGGTACTTCAAAACACACAGCAACAACTAAACCTCATAAAGTACATGCTTCAGATATGATGCAACTTATTCTAATATTCCATTACGATCGTATCACAATCATAACTGAAAAGTAAAATAAAAAGAACAAATCATGATTCTGCCACTTTGATCCACTCGATGAATGACAAACAGGCTCAAGCATGTGATGCTGTCTAACCTTTGTCCACGACTCTGAGGATGATCTCTCCATTTTGGCCGTGTACATCCGGACGGTTGCGCACCTGGCAGACGAAGGTGCCGTTGAAGGTTGGAGGCACTTCGTGCAGAGTGATGGACGCATCCCCTCTTTCAATATCCCCCGACCACACTGCGTGGCCTTTAAAACGTCCGTGTTGGGGAGGGTACGATACCTCCTGGTAGTAAAACACCTGAATAGACACATATTAGCAATGAGACTTAAACCATAACACCCAGAATGACAATAAACACATATAACAATCTCTAAAGGTCAATTCATATTCCATACGAAATTCAGCCAGAGGTGAGCGGGCCGAACAAAATGACATCACTTCCTTCGGCCAGCTCCTTCTGGCCGAACAAAATTGGTTCGACAGTGCAGGCTGTCGTGTCCGAACTCACACTGCCGAAACTTCAGCAGTAGCGTGTGCTGCACCTACGTGTTCCAGCTCGCAGGCGCAGCGTACGAGCTATCTGAGTTTCAGCTCACTAATGACTATCAGTCATATTTGAATCACATTTATCATGTAACGTCGCTACTTTATGAGCCCCGCAGCTTGTTTCACATGTGGGAAGTCGGGCTTCCCACATGTAAACAAGCACTTGAATGCACCGCTCACCACTCGCAGTCACTTCCTGCAGTAAAACAGGAACAACATGGCGACTCGGACAAAAACGTTCTAATCCATTAATAAAACAGTTCAGAGAAATGTATTTCTGAAAACATTAGAGGCGAGAAACAAGCTGTGCAGTTGAAAAGTGAAAACTCTGCTTTAACTCGCTGGGTGCTGTTCACATGTTGACTGTTTTACAAAGTGCCTTGACATCAGTCAAAATGGTAAACAAAATTATATTTACAATGGGATTAATATTATAGGTAAAGGGAAATTTTAAAAGGAGGTATTTTAAAAAGACGCCAGCGCCTCAAATCAAGTATTTGAAAGTGAGTTTCAAGGTACAGATTTTACCAGTCTTATCTTCACAGGGAGTTTGTTCCAAAGTCAAGAGGCTCTGATGCAAAATGTCTTGTTTACATCCTTGACTTTGGGACAGCCAAAAAAGCCCGCAGGAGATCCTCAGCAGATAGTTCATATGGGGATCGGCATTTCAGTAATGTAGCTGGGGGCTCGGCGCAAGTCATTAATGGCATTTTAAAACCACATCTAAAATGTACAGGGGTGGTGTGAGGACGTCTATTAACACCTATAACGAGCCTAGCTGCTGTGTTCTGGACTTGCTGGAGACAGGAAATTGATTTTTCTTTTAAATTCAGACAAGCGAGGTGGAGATTACAGTGGTGAGTAGAGGAATGCCTGAATGTGACTTTTTGTAGGTCAGAAACTGATAGTTTGGAGTTGGACTGGCACTGAAGGACACATGGCTGACGGAAGGAAAAGCGCGAGTCAAAGACGACTCCAAGGTTCCTGACCGATTGTTTAATGATTGTGGAATGGAGGCCGGGATTTGTATATGCAGGTGGTGAGACTTGTGGGACCAAACAGCATGACAAGTATGCAAACATCTTTTCCATTGAGACAGTGATGACATGGCATTATCATTGGGGTTTTTTTTTTTCATTATCTAAAAAGCCTGACCTGTTTCTATTTTACCAAGAAGTCCCACTGAAATGAAGATCACTTTAACAAGAGAGACCAAGGCAGCAGCCAGTAAAACATTACAACTACTCCACTAAACATGAATCATAATGAAGGACATCACATTAAACTTCAATGTAATAAATATGCAGATAAACACATGAAACTCTAAAGAGAAGCAACAATATTTCCTCCCTCAAAAAAGGCAAAAAAGGCAACTGAAGAGAAACCACTTCAAAGCTGGTGAGCTTATTGATGTCATAAATTTATGAAAGTGCATCACAAATACATTTAGACCGAAGCATGAAAATAAAGCAGTTATACTGCTGGTTCCAATACCTTGAGGTACTATTATGAAAAAAAAAAAATAAATTTTTTTTTTTTACTCACCGACTCATCAGATCCTGAATTAATGGGTCTGAAGTTCCACGACACCGTGACGGACTGAGACGATACTTTGTGAGTGGAGCTGAAGGTGCACTTCAGTTTCACATCTGTCCCATTGACCACTTCCATCTCGCTCGTAGTGTAAATCTCAATCGCTCTGACGAGTCGTGCCCCTAAGATGAAATGAAATAAGAAGTGAGAATGATAACTCATCCAAAATTTAACTTCCCTGACAAATATCCCCTGCTTTGTTTACAGAAGTACAAGTCTCTGCTTCAAGCTTCCTGTCAAATGGCGTTTCTTCGTTCAGTAATAATGGAAACGATCCAACAAAGTAGAACTATTAGTATGAAACGCAGATGACAGGACAGAAAATGTCTTGTCATGTCACAGTCTGAGTGTTTATGGGTTTTAGCCGTCCACTGACTGTTTCTTGTGACAGTAACTGCCACCGTCCACACTGCAGATATTTCTTCAGACCTGAATTTCAACTCTTCTAATGCAACTCCGGTCAGCACAAGAAACTCCAAATAACTCAAATACCTCCCCAGTGGCTGCACCCTCTGTGGGTTAATGATTGTTGAAGTCCAGGAGGTCAGCTGGAGAGAGACTGCTCCTACAAGTGCCTTAAACACATAAACTAAAGATAATCACAACTTATTTTAAATCTGTTTATAATTCCACACATTAGTATTGACGCTACTTATTTGAAATTGTAGTTAACTATTATACATGCCAACTGTTGCTCATCCCTAATAGTTCAGTTTAATCTGTATGACAGTTGAGATCAGACCTGCAGACTCATTCTGACGTGGATTAAAACTTTTCTTCTAATGAGAGCCAGAGACGCCAAAACTGTGCACTAATACTCAAAAGTAATGCACCACTTCTGTCTGTGTGAAGACAGTGCAAGGATTGTGACTTGTAGGAAGCAACTTAGAGGGATTACTAACATAAATCTCCTGAATGTTTTGTTAAAGTGCCTCCTCTTTGAATATCATCGATCTAAATCATGAAATAATTCCCATATACAGAAGAAAATCAATGTGAGTTAAAGCAATGAGACAAGATTTTGTACTTGAACATGAAGAAGGAATAAAATATGTCAAAGAATCAGCTTTAAAGGTGTAAATGAAATGCAAATATTACATTCTGTAGTCATTAATTTTTTTTAATGTGGAATGAAACTGACACACCACCTATTTTTTTACCTCAGCCTCCAGTTGAAGCTGAAATAAAAAAAACAAAAAAACTTCCAAATTCTTTCCATGGTTTTGCAGGTGCGTACTGTTGATTTTATACAAACACAAACACGTTTAGTTTCACTTCTTCTCTGTGGTTTTCTCCCCCACTGGAAAAAGCCTGGGAACATTAGAAGCCATCACTTGTATTACAAAGCCTGCTCCACATTATCTTTTGACTGTGACAACATGAACTTGCTTATCAGACAAACAGCCTTAAAAGTCACTCTCACCCATAAAAATCACTCTCATGGCCAATGCCCTGTTGATTTCAGTCACTTGCCCTTTAACAAAGCCTCAGCCATATTTTTTTAAACTAATAATAAAGGCATTTTAGGCATTGGTTTTTTTGTAACTTATTGTCTCCTTTTGTATTATTTGTCAACCACCTATAAGGTACTTTAAATTGAACTTGTTAAAAGTTACACGCATGGAAGTGATCTCCAAATGTCGATAGATTGACAAATGTGTCATTATTATTAGTGGGACATCAGACTTCCTGATGATTTTTCAGATTGTTGTATTATTGGTAATTATTGTGATTACAAAAAATCCACTTTTTTTCCAACTGATTTGAGCAAAAGCAGACAAATCCAAGTGTTTTTTCCAACAAGATCATAAAACTCCTTTAAATTAGGTTATTTAAAACTTTATCAGATTTTGATGCTGGTTTGCAACAAAACACATTATACAACACTGAGCACAGGTTTGATCATGACAATGTTATACCAACGGTTCTAACCATGTATTTAGATAGGTGGAAGTAAAAAAACAAACTATAATCAAAGTACTTTTTTGATCACTTACAGTTTCATTAGTAATTTTTTTCATGGTAATTTATCTCATTCATTACAACATGCCAAATCTTAGTACACTAACAACTAAAATTGATATTCAAAGGGTTTTTTTCTTTGTTTAACAGAAAATTATTGCTTTACGTCCAAATTTATTTAGTATAATTTAAATTATACTGACTCTTTCCCACTGAGAAATGCTTTGATATTATCTACAACTAAATTGTTATGAGAGTCTACTACTGACAACGTGATCAACCTAGATTATTGCAGTCATTTGTAGATTGGCGTAAGTCTAAATGTAATAAAGTACAATTTAAACATTGCGAGTTTAAAAGTTTAGTAACTTTTCATCTCTGGATATTTCTAACTTTTAGGAAGAGTACTTCATGCCACACTTAAAATGACAACTACATAGAATTTATGAGTGTAGGTTTCATAGAGAGAACATAAAATATAACAAATGGGATTTAAACTAGTCCTGAATCTCAATCACTTACTCCTGAGAGCATATATATTATCGAAAAGACATACTATGTTAGACTTCTAGACGTCTTGCAGCAGTTCAGTATTTTGCACACTCGGCCTGTTTTGTAGTTGAACAAGTGAAGACAAGGTGAGCTCGCTCCTTCAGGAAGTGGCTCGCGCTCACCTGACAACAGCAGTCCTCCCAAGAGAAGCAGATGCCATGTTCGAGACATGGGAGCACACATTGAAGAAAGTCTGCACTCCGGCGGGTCAGTTCCTCTGGAGAAGTGCCTTTATGTGGGTTTTCTTTTAACAGAAAGAAACGAATGCGGGGCCACCGCGAACTATCGAAGGAAAACTCCCGAGGAGGAAAACGAGTTTCTTCCCCCGCATTCAAGTCTCACACTCACCTGGTGGGCGGGGCTTGACGCGTGCTACTTGCATAACCTGTTCAATAACTGGAGAGGTGCGTGTCGCGAGCCGCCTCACCTCAACCAGCTTTCACGTGTCGATTTATGGTGTTTTATAGCTGACGAACACAGAAAGAAAGAAAAAAGGGTCAAACCAGTTGTCTGCTGACTGGTACCATCTTGTGGCCATGAAAGATGTCACAAAAACAGGTGTCTTTCAGCAAACATAAGAAAGGAGGGGAAAAAACTGACAAAAAGTTAATTATTAATTAGAAAAGAGTTCTCATATTATGAATTCATGATGAACTTTTAGAAGTAAACCCACATGCACATTGGAAGAAAAAGAAAACTCAAATCATCACAATCTCCCTGTGAGACAAAAATACTAACCACTACACATCTCCTCCTCCTCTTCTGATATTTTCTCACAATGGGTTGCAGATTATCTCCATCCAATAACTTATATATGTCAACTTATTTGACGTGCATCTATCCATCCGTCACACATTTTCTACCTGGAGCCAACTGGGAGCC
>OMNM01006741.1:9604-28336 GCA_900302745.1 Parablennius parvicornis
GGCTGAGCCGAGGAGGGCGACTCTGACAATGGCTTCTGATCTTCCCTGGATAACTCCCGCCACTGGTTCTACAAGAGGTGACAGGGAGTGAACAGCAGTAATGAGATTACCAGGTGAAAACAAGAGGGATACATTTGAAGTGATAAGATTGACAGTTTATATAATATCTGATTGTAATAACGTCTTTCCCCACCTGCCCATAAAGAACAAATATGAACCAAATCTTCACCGGGTATTAATTATGTACGATATGATTTTGTTTTTCCCCATTCATTTAAAACCTCACGTCATACTTCACCGCAGCGTTTGATGATTTACCCGATTACCACGCCACCCTATTTCGGAGGCAAGAAAACTCTGGCGATAAGCAGGAGTTTGTACAGCGTCTCAATTCATCCCTGCACAGCTCGCTTTCGGTCATAAGGAGTAACTAATGGGAAAATAAAATAATTCATGACACCATCTTTGGAAAAAAATCATTCAATCTTTAATTTCAATAATTGTTCACACTAATCAAGGTTTGTTTTTAAATCCATTAACTTACAATAAGGCAGCGTTCCAGTTGACTGTCAGTGTTTTATTTATAGCTCAGAGTCGAGGGTGGTTTTCGAGCTCTTTTCACATGACTCCACTTAAACTACTTCTCACTCATGCAAACCTTGACAGTTGCATAACATTTCTTCGTGGTAAAGAAGTTCCTGGTACGAGTTAAACGGTAGTTTCTCTGAAGTGTGTCCACACTGCGGGAAAATGCGACTCAATTCTGATTTTCTGCTCACAAGTGACCAAAAACCAATCAGTTTTGTGGCCGGATGAAGCAGCGCCGCCAAAATGTTAAAAATTGTGCAAACAATCTACTTCTTTTTTTTCGTCAGCTCTGATTGCACAACCACTTGAAAATGGGTATCCAGACACTGACCGGTGCAGCATCCATATTTACTTCGGCGTGCTCGTCACCACGCCATGCCTTGCGCATGTCATCACGCCTTATTCTGCTCATGCGGGTCACTTTGGTGTTGGATAACTTGATGAAGGTCACAATTAAGGCCAAAGTACCTGAATTTACCGGAATAGATTTGCATAATGGGTGGATTCCTGCTGCTGTTTATACATTTATGGGCTGTGGATTTGAGTTCTTAGCAGGTAAAAATCCCACCACACTACTCTGAACTGAGAATTGTTGTGGAAGAGATGTGTCAGAATATACGTTACACGCATTCAGCACGTGTTGTGTTCAGGTCTTTTGTTCTTTTGACGTCAAAAAATGGGTCAAAGTCAACAAAACCGGAGCATGAACTGATTGTTTTCCAACTTCGGCCCAGATCAGGCGACCGCAGCAGAACTATGAACACTTGTTTAAACACAAAGTGATGGTATCACTTGCAATATATTCCACTGAAATAATAACAATGTTGTCAGCTGACACGAGGAGAAGGAAAAGAGCAGGACTGTTTTTATATACACAACTCAAACAACAGAGAAGTGCTGGCTGTGGATCACTGAGACAAGCAACGTGTGTCAGCGTGACTTGTTAAAGAGTGTGTGTGTGTGTGTGTGTTGTAGTTACCTGCACTGAGGAGTCTCCCATGATGCATTTGGCTCCTTCGATGACAGCCATGTAGGAGAAGCGCAGCTGATCAGGAGTCTGGATCAGGCCCATGCGGTACTTCCTCATGTTCAACAAGATGCCTTTGATGTCCACTAATGACGGGTCTTTGTTTTTATCTATCTAGAAAAGAAGATTCTCCGCTCAGCTCACTAGAAAAACACATGATATTTACTGATACTGTCTAAGGCTGTGGACTTTTTTAAATGTTTCATTGAGACAAAATGAATTTTTTGTGCAAAGAATTACTACACACTGAACTGAAATCTATACTTTTTTATTCAATAATGAATAAACTGAAGTTATTAGATGAACCCAAAGCAGAGGAGAGAAGTCAAACTAACCAGGACCAGACACGTGTCGACTAATGAAAATGTTCCCGAGCGTCCGATCCCGGCGCTGCAGTGCACCACCGCCGGTCCCTGGTCCGCTCCCAGTGCTCCCGACTCCCGCACCTTGAAGAGGAAATTTAGGAAGGACGCCGGGGACTCCGGAACGCCAAAGTCAGGCCACGTGGTGTAATGAAAGTGGTGGAGCTCTCGCTTTTCTCCCGTCTGTGATAGATTTAAAAAAAAAAATTAAAATATAAATAAAAATACAGGCCTCATGAGCGACTTGAAAACTAGGTAACTTGTGTATTTGTACAGACCTTTATCAGTGAGGTTACTGGAAGTCATAGCAGCAACACTTTCACTTTCTATTCACTCAAAAATGAGTGTCAGAGAAACAGCTATAGTAGGTGTTTTCTAAAAAATAATATTACCATACGATAGATAAGTAAAATGTACCAAAAAAATATGGAGATAAAGATAGATGTCCAGTGGAAATATTGCAGTTTGTGTCATTTTAAATAATGAAATCTCTCCTGACCTGATTTACATTGTCTCACCATGATAGAAAATAAATTACATTTAAAAGATGAAAAGAAAACTTGTTTATAACATTTTAACAACCTTGTAACTGCTCGTAACCAGATAACCGGTCTCATAACCGGTATCATATTCAGATCGGATGCATTTACATACACTACAAAAACACAATAACTTCAAACATGTTCCTGATATTTTGTCCTGTTGAATGAAGTATTACAGTCTTATTAAAGGCTGTCATCATTCAATTTCACATGAAATGTGTCATTTTTTAGCAACGGCTCTCAAAATTTCTCCAGTTCCACCCAAGTTGTGACTCTGTCACTTCTGTTTCATTCTCTCTCTCTCTCTTTTTTTAACATGGGCTGAAATTAAGTAAACAAAGTGAATCAGATTAATGGAGATACAGAAGTAAATATTGCAATGTGGAGAAATCAAGTTGTGCTCATCTGATTTCACATCACGCTGTTCACATGGTTCCTTGAAAAATCACCAGAGATTGGATAATGATGGTGTTCAGTGTGGATGTACACTACTCAATGAGGCTTATCACAGAAAAAAAAAGTTGTTTTCACAATGCAAAAAAAACGCAGGCACATGTGAACCATCTTAATTTGACAGTTTTTAACTTCAGCTTTTCTGTGTTCTGACTAATACTGTGGCTTACGTTGATATTCTGCAACTCCAGCACTCGGGTGGTGTAGTACGACTTGGTGTCTTCTGACAACAGCGTGACTAAGAAACGTGTGTCTCTGAAAGCCATCTCCCTCTCCTCGGCCGTGGGCCAGTACTGGGCACACTTTTCCTGTTACGACAAAATAAAATACATCAATACACGTCAACCATCTGACATGATGAAAAGCAGATGTATTGTGGATGAAGACTAACAGGAAAATGCTAAATGGGATAATAAATAAATTCATGCTGGCAAAAGACACAAATCCTGTTTTTTTTTAAAAGGCAAAACCATGAAAAACTGTCAAAACAGAGAAAGGTTGGAACACAGCAGCAAATATAACTTGTGTTTGTTATAAAATACAAATTATAAAAACAGGAATGTGTACACTGGTGTAGCTTCTAAGAACATTAATAGTTTAGTAAAAAAATTGAAGGTACAATTACTGAATGTAACATGAATTGGTTAAGTATCATGACTGATGAAGTCAATAACGGAGGGCGAAATGTGCCGCAGAACAAAAAGTCAGTAAAGCAGCTGAATGTCTCCAACCAGCACTTTCTCAGCAAACACTATCAGTATAAACTTGTGGGGCTAAACCAATAAAGCAAACTTGCTTCTTCAGACGTGGAGCTCTGGCCGACATAAAAGACTCTTGTGAGGTTAATAATATCGCTCTACTAGGTGTTCTTTATCCTCTAATTCCAGGAAAACACTCTGGAAGTCAATCTCATGACCCAGCAAGATCTACTCCAGCTGCTTTACTGAGAAAGAGAGGGAGAGAGAGAGAGAGAGAGAGAGAGAGAGGTCACAGCTGCTCTACATGAGAGCATTTCAGTCTGAGTGTTTAATCTGCACACTGCAGGAACACTGGAGTTTAGAGAGGCAGAGTTTGGGCTGCATCCCAGATCATCTCATACATGCGAACACGTTGTCGCAACACTAAATTCCATCCGGTCGGATGGTGTCAGGAGCGCGTCCAGATTAAGCTTGTCAAAATTTTAAATCCTTCTTTTTTTTTTACTTCGAATGATAGTCCCTTGTACACACTATGTTTTTTTTTATTGTTCTAATTCAAATGGAGCTCTTCCAAAGTAGTGAAAAAAACGTGTTAAAGACACAATTAAAAGCTGTAATCAGCAGGATCAGAAAGCAGAGGTGGAGTGGAGGTGAAGCGAGCAGTCTGAACAGTGAGGCCTATGTGAGGGTTGTTTCTGTCCACCGCTGTCCTGACCGTGAACTAATGATCTGGTCAGCTGATCTGTCTGCGCTGCACTTCACCAGATTGCCAGCTTTGATATGCAGTTTTGTTGTGGGCCCATTCAAGAGAAGAAACGTCGTCGTGTTGCCGTCCGAGCTGTTTCACGAGACCTCTACAAAAACATCTACGTACGAGGCCTCGGGCCGTCTGCTGCTTCACAGTGAAGCATTCAGCAGCTAAACCTTCATCTAACAATGTGATCTGGATGTGAACATCAAACGTTGTGCGAGTGTGTGGGTGGTTGTGCACCAGACAATATAAGAAGTCTGTTTTGTTATTTTGTGTACTCACCGAGCCTTTCTCTATCACCCTGTTGAGCATGATGATTGCTTTGGTTTTCTGTTCCCAGATCATGAGCCAAAAGTGACCACAGGTGTTCCTGAGGGGTCCCTGTAGACAAAAGGCACGCAAACACTTTCATTATTACATGGTGGCAGGCCAAAAGGCTCCAGGGGGAAAAACTCAAGTCGCTCACAATGCAAATGTCAATAACGTCAAATGCTGTGAATAAATTAGCCGAGCAGCAGGCACAAGCTGGGTTCTGCTGCCGTGATAACTATGCAGCAGAGCTGTGTAGGGTGGGAACACGAGCTCACTTAAAAAGGTCAGGTCTGCTAAAGGTGATGATGTGGTTAAGCTGAGAAAAACTGCACTCTAATCAACAAATATCTTCAACTGTCAAATAGTTCCCAGAAATTACTGCCACGCTATACAATAACAGGTCAGATAGAGTAACAGGTCAACACAAGTGGCATTGTTCTTTCTGTCAGTAAAATGATCTTTAGACTTGCTCCATTATCTCATTAAACAAAACTGAAATAGGTCTGGGAAAAGAAAACTGCTGCAGTTGTGCTTAGATTATGTTATTTAAGAACACAAACAATAGATGAACTGCAAAATCTAATTTAGTTCAGCTAGTCATTGACTCCAGTCACTAATGACCAACGAACTTTGACTCATGTCAGAGGCATTAAAACATCAATTACGGTCAAAAATGGTAAAAAATGTCAGGAAACTTGAAGCGACACAAAAATGAACAGATGGACCTGCAACACATAATTTCTAAAATGCTTACTGACGTCTATCTGACGTTATTCCAGAAATAGTATCATAATAATGAGGAAACAAATCATGTCCATCACCAGGATGTCAGTAACACTTCTCCTTCCTCAAAACACGAGGACGTCTTCTTTAAAGAAAGTTACATTCCAGTGATCACTGAGCAGAGAAGCCCGCTTCTCTCATGCAATAACTATATAACACAGCATACACTGACAAAATTTATGTATTTTTTAAACAAAACAAAAAAAGACAAAATGGTTTATAAGTGCAGGGACTGTCTTTGATTTTTTTGTAGTTGAGCATCTTGGTGGATTAATAATATGGTGAAAATGGCTTGTATTAATGAAGCACACGTCAACACTTAACCACTCTGGGAGCAGGGGAATAAAGATTATTGGACTTGCCTGAGTTAGTATGTAACTCCGCTGGGCTTCCTCCATCACCACCAGACTTGCATTGATGTAGTCATTCTCTGTGTTCTCCAGCTTCACCCGGCTGTGATCGACTGCAGGCAGCAGGACAAACAGGGCATTAGTCGGAGGAGGGTTGAAAATTGACAGGCTTGGCTTTGGGTTTCCAGAAACATAGCAGTGTAAACAATTTGGACTTTCTACAAATGTTTACCCACAAGGACTGACATCTCTGTATCTGTTTCGGTTGCGATTCTCGGGATACTTGGCCACTTTGTAGGCGCACTCGTGGGACTGATTCCTGATTTCCTGGACAAGAACAGAACAAAGATGCTTAAGAGACAAACTAAAACATTGTAAGAAACATTTCTGTCCGATGGAGGTTCAGTGTGAGGATGCAACTTGTCATAATCATCACTTATTGTTCTGTGCACCAACTAATCAAACTATTCTTTCTTTTCTCAAAGCTTGATATGCAGTTGAAAATCCTTCTGCCTTAATAAAGTAAGTCCAATTAATGGATTTACTAATGTATGGATAAGTACAAAATCCTTTTTTCATGTCAAGATCAAATTGAATACAGACCATGGAGCCAGGATTAATCCCAAAAACAGAGGTTCAAGCCCATAACATTTTTCAAAGATTCTTTTAAGATTCATTTGACATCATTGGTATATTTAGAGCACTCCACGACCTGACTCCAGATATTATTTGTGACATTTTTATCCCTAATAAACCTATAATCTATTTAAGATATTCAGATTGAGGTTTTCTCTCTGATCTAAAGTCCTGCTTTATATGTAAAGGGGACTGATAGTTTGCCTTCAGGGTCGGTCTGCTCAAGGAAATCTGGACCACAGAAAAACTGGCTGCTTATAGCTCCACATTGAAAGCATATTTCACACAAGCAGAAAGGCTGCCTGACATTTTAATAGATTAAAATAGAGACCAGATCTTTCGCAGTGACTCTTTTGGTCGAAACGACAGACAATAAGGAAATGAAGCTCAACCTCTGCCTGTGCTCGGCTTCTTCCATGTGGTGAATTAAATGCCTTACACAATATTATTTCTCACTGTAAGAGTCTCCTGGAATTGCGTCAGCATTTATTACAGATTCACTGACCTGTAAGTGCTCTGTTGTACTTTGGAGCACTGCTGTTCTGCACCTTCTCTTAAATTGGTTAAATCTGTTCACGTCTCTGTTTTTGTATTAGTTAATATATCTGAGCTGCGTTTCATATGAATAACATTAAATGGGCTTTACTGAGGAAACATGATGATTTAGTGGTTAGCAACGTTGCTTTAAAGAGGACTTGGGTTTGACTCTAGGCCAGTGATTCTGAACGAAGCCCAATAAAATGAACAATAAGTACGATCAAGACTAATAATTGGCTACAGGTGTGAATAAAGTGTGTGTGGTTGCTTTGTGACAGGGTGGCAACTTACCTACTGATAATTATTCAAAATTTTAAATAATTAATTTAATTTTAATGCCTCTTTTATTCTCGGTGTTTTTTTCTTCTTATCATCTGTAAAGTGATAACACTAATGAAGAGAGGGTTGTGATTAATAAAATTGCTGTTGATTTATTACACGTATTTTATCGAGTCGCTGTTGCCGTCCACATAACTTTTGCATTGTGCTGTTTATTTCAGTTGATAAAAAAGAGCTTGTAATAGTCATTATAAAATACGTTACGGGGCGTTATTAAGCCGAAGTGACATGACACTGGAAACAATAACAAAGGGCATCAAAGCTTGAGACACTGACTGAGCTTACGGGAATCTGGACAATCAAATACAAGAGTGTGAGTGACTTCTGACGAGCAGGAAAAGCGAGACGAGGTGGAACGAGGAAACAAAAACAGCAAAACAACATGTTTGACTTGGTACGGTTTCAAAATAGAAACCTGCTGAGCGAGCTGAACCGTCAGCGCGCTAAATTAAATACTACCTCCAGCGTTAGCTTCGTGCTAACTGCGCTAACAGACTTACCGAGTACAGTTTCTGCCACCGGGCCTCCGAGTCTATGTCCTCAAACTCCTGGTCCATATTTCCTGGTGCCCGTGGCCGTCTATTCCACACAATGGCCGCGTTAAACAGAGAAACCGCTGTCTACCTCATTACTTTATCCGTGCGAGAGAAGCTTTCGGTCTGCGAAGTGTCACTTCCCTGCGCTAGTTCGCAGCTCACCGAGCGTCTGACCGTTATCTCCGGTCGGCGCAGATGCACCAGTGCGCATGTGCTACCGGAAGTCTCACCTAACAGGAAGTGTCAATGTAAAAGAACAAACACGCTGAACCACACGATCTTAATTAGTAAAGACGGTAAAGTAACTTTAAACATTGATTTAAATTAATTGATGAAAAAAATCCCATTTTTCTAGAGATGACTGCATTGACAATGAATAAATTAGTTTTATTTTTAGTAAATGATTATGTCCATAAAATGTCCTTGATTTGGAACTCAAATGAGTTAGGACGTCATTTTTTATTAACAATATATGGTTTGAACCAAGTTCCACAGTTAGATGTCCCGTGTGATCTGTGACGTGCTCTTTGTCAAGCAACACCAAAAGTTTGGGAAATGTGATGCCCGTTGTGCCACACAGAAGTACGCATAAGTAATACAATCTCTTTGAGACTGATTACATGTCCGCAAAAAGGTCGAAAGCAGCATTTCTATTGTTACCCATTTCCTTTTGGGGTTTTTTTTTCATACCAAAAACAGTGGTGCTTTAGTGCCACAGTTTCAGAAGGTTCCATTTACTCCCCTTTTTGGAGTCAAGGTAATAAATGAAACGTCAATCTGACATTTATATCGTTCACAGGTCTGTTTGAATGGAAGAAACCCTCCTGAATTCAGTACGATTCACTGTACTATTAGATATTTAATCAACACTTTGTACTTAAGAGTGCCATGTGAGGGTGCTACTCCTCAGTGGCCACAGGGTGGCAGTGTTTTTACTGCCTTTAAAAACATTGTGCCCACTCGGGTGTCAAGTTACCTTCTGCAATGAGAAGATATGCTCCGTTTGAATTAGGTGTTCCATGAATAAAGCGCAATTGAATTATTTCCACACAAGAATCAAGTTTTTCTGCAAATATTTTTACATTTAATATACATAAATTATGAAGTTAAACTCAGGACTAGTGGAAAAACGCCAGCAAGAAAAGGAATAGGCTGAAGCCAGTGGCTTTTTTTTTAAAAATCTGTTCTAAAATTAAATTGAATTTATGCAACTTACAAACTAAACTAAAGAAAAAATCAAAAGAAAAAAGACCAAGAGAACATAACATAAACTATTCCATAATCAATGACATTCCCTTTCTCTCATCATCAGTATGTGACTTTATTGAGGGGAACAGTAAGACAAATAATCACATTACTGTACTGTAATTAAGATGACTTTTTGTAAACCCTAATCAGCATTTTGTTTCGATATGGAATTTTACTTATGCTTTGGTACTCTATAGACAATGCAATCTACTTCACTACTTTTAAAATTATGAATTGCTACAGAGCATTACCCCAGTTTGATCAGTCATGTAAAAAAAAAATTCCAATACATTTATTTCATCTAAAAATCCTGACTTTACATCTATATTTCTAAAGTGTAAATGTATAGCCTACATATGTTAGTTACAGAGATGTGCATTAAGCATTAACATTTAATATATCAACTACTAGTTATTGGAACGTAACTAATGCTTTACTGACTATGAGTGACGATCGATCATATCAACAATAATTTACCAGTAAATAACTTACTTTGCTTCACATTTTAGTTTAATTTAAGAAATATTGTCATTTGATTTTAAATGTGACAAATGGACTGCTTTGGCCTAAAATAGTGTTTGAGTGCCAATTTTATGACTCGGGATATCAAAAAAATACTGTATACATTTTGTAAATGTATTTGAAACGCATGTTATGACTTGAGCTCTTACTATGAAAGGAGGCTTTTTATAACCGGAAGTGCGTCTGTTGTTGTTGTTGTCTCGCGGCTTGACTGCAGTAGCAGTCAGACTCGGGGAAGTTTTCTGCTTCACATCTTTACAACTGCAGCGCCAAGAGAAATGACCACGCCGGGATACACCTCTGCTGAGAAGTAAAAACACGCGGGGAGTCGACACTTCGGTGAGTGTTTTCGTATGAACGAAATTTCAAGTGAAAAATATCCGGATCCCAACTTCCTCCTCATTTTAAAGGCTAAACAGAGGCTAGCAGTTTTTAGCTTCGTTAGCTTGCAAATTTTCCTCGTTGAATTCCAACTCGACAGATTTTGTCTGGAGATAAAGTTAACTGAACGGATGAAGGCAATCGAGATAAATCTTCATGTGAATTTTTATCTGTAAACGAGTACACTCATCAGGTCATTAACTCTTGGATTAAAGTTAGTCACCAGCTTCCTGCTACACAAATCTGATTTCGTAGCTAGCGAGCTAACCCTGATAGCCGGGGGATAAATGTCAACAAAAATGCGATCAAAATGAAAAATGTACTGCGATGAGCTGCTCATAAAATGTGGGGAGTCGTTCGATTCCTAGGACTTATCCTGGTGTGTTCACTGTCATAAAAACACGTATGTTATGCATGTACAGTACTTTAATTTTAAGCTTTGTTTCGTGAGTTTAACTGCACATATGTGTGCTGTTTCATAGATTTCCATGGTGTTGTCTGATTAGTCTGTTATTACAGCAATGTATCCTGACAGATGCTGCATTGTTGGTCAACTCAGTTGTGTTTTTCACAATTTAATGTTTGATCTGCGTGTACATCGATAGTATTTGATATTTGTGAATATGTCTAATGTGTCAGGGCATTACAAAGAAGTTTTACCATCTCTATAAATAAAATACATGTCCTCGCATAACTGCCTCACAGGGATCTGCACAAACGCCTGGAGTTTTCTTCTGAATTCATCAAGACTCAAAACAGTTCTGTTAAAATAATGGATGTTTTTACGATGAGCTTAATTGGGGGAAGAAAACTAGGGAAATACATTGTTTGTGTTAGTGGTCATTACAAACTAATCATTTGATATCAGATCCGGTAGAAATGCTTCAATAGCTTGTATCGTTTCAGTTGCATGATATTTTGTTGATACCTTCCAACTAAAATGGTTAATTTCTGTTTGCATTTGTTTTCCACAATTTTTCAAATCTCAGTAAATGTCTTCTGCTCAGAATTGAATTTACCTAATTGCTAAAACGTATCCTGATAGAAAACGCAGGATGATCTTTTTAAAAAAATTCTCCAGCAGGTTAGATTTTCAACCCGTATAACAGGTATACTATTATCCCAACCAGCCCACTCAAGGAAGAACTGCTTGCATTGCATCACGTAACATCTCCCAAGACATATAATCATGTCCAGTTATCATGCGATAAAGCAACTAGCAATCAGAAGCAATTTTAACGTCATTTCATTTGGCATCTCAGATTGTCAGACACTCTGGGCTTCTTGAAACTGATAATGACAAGATAAAAGACGTCCATCCCGCAAAGGCACTTGTTTAGTCTTTCTAGATTTACTTTGGGAATTGTATTAATCTAAGTCATCGTGTTTTTACTTTCTTGTGACACTGAAGTCATCAGAATAACATCTATAATGGCATTAACTTTGTTTCAGACTTAAACGTGTTAGTATTGTGTATTTTCTGTGTTTGATACAGTGATATTACCTCACAAAGCTGTTATTTTCATCAATTTAGAATTAAATATGTTTTGCTCAGTATGATAAACTTTGAAGCTCCATGTTCATATTTTTTTTTTTTTTTATCTATCAATTAACAAATGTGAAAATTCCCACAATACTTTTATAGTCACTTATTACCAGAGCACCACCTACTGCTATCTCGTTAATAATCCATAGGTCGGAGTGGAATTCTCAAGTTAAAGTTAAATTTACTTAACTTTCGGTGCACAATCGACAGCTTTCTGTTTAAACTTTATGCTGTAATTTATCTCCCAGTAGCCCCTCAACAGTAGTTTAGCTTGGCTGTGAACCACCATTGCACATTCTGGAGAGAAAATAGTGTGGAAATGGCAGAATGATGTTCTTACTGTACATATAATTATGTTGTCCCTGTTATATTTGCTTGAATTATGCTTCTTTTTTTTTTTTAATCAGTGTTGTAACTGTATCAGACAGAAGGCTGTGAAAAAAAGATAGAATAGAATAGAAAATACTTTATTAATCCAAGAGGGAAATTCTTTTAACTTAAAATTTTGTTTTTGGTATAAACAGAATAATGGAGTCATAAATAAAGTAAGTGGATAATGTATTCAATCAATTAAAGCTAACCTATTGATGATACCTTTTTAAATTTAGCAGTAAACATACTTTAGTCCTCCCACCTTTTGTTGAGATGAGTAATGTAGGAATTAATGCTTTATGGAAATAATAATCATCAGTTTGTTTGAACAGCTCGAGTCAGAAGAAATCTGCATTCTTTGTATTTCCCCCATGTGTGCAAAGTATCAATGCAGCCTCACAGCACTGATTTCTGAATACATTTCCATTCATTTTGAAGCTGAAGAGAGTCACGTCAGGGTGGGTGATGGCACAGTGTGTCCTGGCACTGCTGGCGAATTGTGAGGAGCTGCTTCCTCCTTCTTTGTAGCTCAAAATGGTAAAAAGGGCTCTTTCCCCTCCCAGAGCACCGCCCGTCTGCTTCCAGCTCCCCCGCTGGTTTGGATGAAAAGCCATTGGGAGAAAGGCCAAACCGTCAAGGGACTGCTATGTATTGATCGGAAGACACACAATGTGGAGAGTTTTAAGGAGTCCACAGGCCAAATGTCACCCGGTCTGCCTGCACGAGGGATTTAAACCAGTTCTATGTGCACCAGATTCATCTCGGGGAAGGTTTCTGTAATATACAATCGATAGAAAATATGTTTTCTTTACAACGTTAGTAACACTGATCACACTGAGATTGACTCATTTGGTAGAACTAAACTTCCAGTTCCAGGGTTGGTGGCTTGATCCCCTTATCTCACCTTGACCAAGTGTCTTTGGACAAGATACTGAATCATCATTTGCCTGCAGTGGTCTGTGTGTGTGTATGTATGTGTGAGTGCATTTGCATGGTATCTTTTGCCATTGGTGTGTAATTGTATATAAAGCAGGATATGTCAAACATGTGGTCCCTAAATCCAGCTCACTGGATGACAGTGCAAAGTTCAGGATACAAATACTCTCCTGGGAACACTGGTGGCTGGATGCTCCCAAAAATGTATGCTGAAAGAGTTTTGTTTATTTTATCCTAAAAATGTATGGGAGAGTCCCACAACAGCCAGTATTTTTAGTGATTCATTGTCTTGAAAGGAAGTTTCAGATAAATTCAAGGTTGTTTGAAGAACATTCTGTTAAAAAAAAAAAAAAAAGTGATTCTCTTCTGCTATTGTCAGAGGTCATTTATTGGTACCCCTTTGTATACGTGGAGAATTGTACGTTCCTCTGTTTGTATACTTTCTGTGTCCACAGGGCTAAACGTAGGTCACACTGTCTGCGTCGAGCCATTTTCATACTGCGAGGAATTTGGTTGCCACCTAATCATTGCACAGAAATGAAAAGGAGCCTTTGCCTCATCGCAGCGTAGCAGATACAGTGGAAAAGTACGTCGCCCCGCTGCCTGTGTATCCAATTGTTTACTAAATAGCATTGAAAGCACCACCAGAGACTCTCCGCCTTCTGGAGTATGTCAGACTTTATTATTATACCCCGTCAGGCAGATAATAGGCTAAATAGAGACTCATTAAGCTACCAGGTTATTTGGATGTCCAGCAGACAGAAAGTTGGCCTCCGCTGGTCGAGTCCCGAGCGGCCTCTCGCTGACCTTTTCCCCACTATGAAGTAGCTTTCCAGTTGAAATATCCCCCTTTTTAATACTGGAAGGAAACAAAGTTTTGTCACACAGTCCTCAGGTTATCCTTTTGGTTTAAAGCCATAAAACTGTGAATGCATTGTCACGATCAGGAAATCTGTCCTCGAGCTGGAATGTCAGCGGAAATCAGCGTACGTGGTAAACTCAGCAGAAGAACACTTTGAGCCTCATTTCCAGTCTCCCAACTATTGTATGTGGGGAAAGTTGACAATCATGGCAAAGTAGCAGAAGCGTATATAATCTTTTCCCTAAGTATGGACTTCAGAAGTGAGAAACGCAGCAGGGAGTCCCGCTGCCAAGCTACAAATACTGATCTGATGTTGTAGTGAAGGTCAATAACGGAATAAAGTGGAGATAGTTTGATTTCCGATGAGTTAGAAATTATAGTAGATTAATAGAAAACCTGTGAAATTGTTCCAATAAATATGCGTTGGGGGGGATTGTTTTGAAATTCGATTTACATTCAGAGTCAAAGAAACACTTCGGAACTAGATATTCAGAAGGTGGATGTTACTCTTGGAAAAGTTAACTTCATTGCACATCCTATGAATAAAAGCCAGCTAGACTGGCAGAGTGTCTCTCTCGGCTGAGCTGCAACATAAAATGTTCCCGGGGCAATTTTCTCCTCTAATTGTCTCTTTGCTAAAGTAGCGGCGAGGGAAGCCCGAGTTTATTTGGTTTATTGCTATCATGAAGCCAGTGTGTTATTACTCTGTGGTCTCCAAGGGCTGCACTTGTTAACAACCTTTACCGTCGTAGCTCCAAACTTTCTTTCCTTCCCTTTTCAACGCATAAATTAAAATGTTTTTCACCTAAAAAAATAAAGGTAACCCAGTGCCCTCGGGTTGACTGGTCTCCCCCGAGTGGACAACTTGGCTTCAGTCTTTTTTTTTACAGAATAAGCTGATCCAATCTTGCTGATTTTATTTACAGGAGATTGAAAGTGTTCATTCTGCTTCTTGCCCCCCCCCCCTCCTGAGGGTAATAGTCTCAGGAACTGGGACACCGTCCCACTGTGCGAGCTGTGGTCGCATGTGATAGCCTACAGTGCCGCAGACGTTGAATACGTGTGTGTGTGTGTGCACACGCTGGCCAACAGTCACACGGAAAGTCCCTCTCCTCCTCGGCCGCGCTGCTGTGGCAGGATTTTCCATCTTAATTACGCCTCGGGAATGTAATTTCACACAGACTTGTGGGTTTTGCTCCAAATTGCTCCTCTGTCTTGTTAAAGTTTCCTCTCGGTCACGTGACCAAATACATCATCGTGCTTCGCTGTGATTTGGAAACGGCGCGGTGAGGCATTCCTCGGGGCCGATGATGTCGCCATAGTGCTGCAGATGTTGGGTGTTTCAAAGGTCTGAAGCTTTATCTTTCCGTGGGTTTTATTTTATGTTTACTGAGACGCCAATTCTAACACATTAGACTTTACTGCTTGGCTTCAGTGTTAACAACATAATGAAGTGTAATTATGGCCAACGCACTTTCTCTTTTCACTCATTTATCTTTAGTGCAACGTTGGCTAAATGTGTCTGCGAGGAACGTTAAGTCCTAAACTCAACGGGTTTGTTATGTTAACAGTAGAAGTTTTACCAAAAGTGGAACGGCGCGAGTTAATGTCCACCCGTGAATCTTCTACACCTGTTGTGGGTGCGGTGGAAATGGCAGGTGCTCCCAGTCCGTCACGGGACTTCTATTAAAAAAAAGACAGACGTTCTGCAAACATGCACCGGGAGAACATCCGCAAATTACAACCAGCTGAAGCCGCCGTAATCACACCTGGATCTTGTTTCTGGGAGGTAACAATGCTGAATGGACTTTACTTTTGGCAAGCTTAGCAAAAATCATGTTTACACAAAGAATGCTGTTTAAATTGTTATGAAGCTTCTGATATGGTCGGAGAATAGTTGAATATCTCCTGTTATCCAGCTTTTCAACACTTTCACATCGTCTCGTCAATCCAAAAACCTTGTATACAAAGTTTATTGCCCCAAATCTAACTTTTCTTTGATTTTCATCATTTGAATATTCAATCATAGGAGCTGCATTCAGAATGTGTTGTGCCTGTGTGAGCTGGACTGGCTCCGCCCACACATGCCCATCTTGGGAAGAGGAGGAAGTACTTCCCCTTGTGATGCCATATACCAGAGCAGAGTTGCCTAAATAGGGTTTGATTTCCGATTGGCTCGTTGGAGCAACACACTTTTTAAAATTTAAACAAGCCAGGGAGAGAGATGACAGACTTTCTTCACTTCTGTATGAATAATATGACCCCTTTAACACCCTATGTTAGTCGGCCTTCTAGTTGTATGCGTTCTTTAAAAGCTGGAAAGATTACAACTACTGGGTTCAATAATCCAGATGCTTCAGTGAGCTGATTTTGGAAGTGGGTTGGAGTTGCAGGTCCTTGGCAGTGGCCCTGCTCCGGTCGGCGCCGGTTTGCCGCATGTCGTAATGACCTTTTGATGACGAAACTGAGCTGAGTCAACATTTACTGCATCAGCTGTTCAAACAGAGTCCATAGCAACTCTGGAAGGTCGGCAAGTGGTTAGCTTGTGTTGATTTAAGCTGATCACATTAACCACACCCATCAACTCGAGGTACAATGCTTCTGCGTGGAAGATTAATATTGTAATTATTTTTTTTGAGGAACTTAGAAGTGATGTAAGCAGCAGTTAAGTTAAGTTGCCGCCACCTCCTTTAGAGTTAACACCATGTGACCAGAGATGAAAAAAAAAAAAATCCTTCTCAACATATGCTGGAGCACATCCCATAAAGCTCCGATCAGCCTGCACATGCTCAGTCGTCACAAAGAGGCTGTCCAGTGCATTATAGTATTTGACCTAGATGTGAAAACCTGATAAAAGGCAGTAAACTGCGTCCCGACAAACACTATCTACTGGATCTGATTTCAGGATGTGGAGTAACAAAAAAAAAAAAGGCAAACATCTTTAAGTCTCCTTGGATTGTAAAGCAGTAAAATGTGAATTCTGCGTGCGCGTCCAATCGCAGCCAGTCAGACAGAGGTTTGTAGGTTATGGGAGTGCACCGGCAGGATTTCTGCCCCAGTTGAGATTCTCAGTGTAGCTTGTTAATTCGTCACCTTCTGGCTCCCACTGGAACTTCCCTTAATGTAGCGCTGAATGACAAACACACATAAACACAAGCTGGGAACACGAAGCAGACGACTCAAATCAAGTCTTGTTTGTCTTTCTTATCTGGGGTTAAACTTTAGCTACTTAAAACACTTTCCCAAATGAGAGAATGCTGTTAAAGTGCTTCATTCATTGTTGTACTTAACATTTCGATCTCTAACTGAATGAAGAACCATTTAGCGACTAAAAGGTACAAATTGAAGGCTGCTCAATAACATACTTTTCAAACACTTCACACCTGAAATTTATTTGGAATAAACAAAACTGGATAGCAATAATTAGTGTGGAGAAAGTTGGGAAAAGACATTTTAACAATATATGAAATGAGGAAATTACAGTTAAGATCAGGCTGTACAAAGTGAGCTTTGATTTTATCACACCGGTATGTAAAATAATAATACAAAAAAAAACATTAATAAGGAAGTTACGGTAAGCATTGCAATAATCACTTTAAACAGGTGCAGAAGATTTAGTTTGAAAGAGCTCCATCACTAAAGGACTTAAAGGTTGATACAAGTAGTTTAAATAATAGGAGGTTTGTTTGAATGTTGTTTAATTTAGATTACTGCTAAATATTAGGGTAAGCCACCTTTAGCAAGCTATAGATTTAATCCCATAGAGTCTTGTTGTTTAAGATTGAGAGCCTCTTAGTTTTTGAAAAGTGAAGATTAACATTTTTACAGCAGGCTCAATGTTTTTTCAACCAAGAAGAATCTGGGTGGTGTTGTTGCTTAATGACTGATGCAGTGGTTTGGGACCGAGTCCACGGCTGGAATGCAAACAGTGATTCTCTCGCAGTCGTTTTCCTTCTCAGTTCATTTCTGTTGAAATCGGTCGAAAGCAGAAAGCTTCGTCCAGAACATTCAAATCATTCAGGGAGCTTCGCGTTTCAGTTATTTCATGAGAATACCACTTTTTACTAGTTTGGTTTAGTCGAGTGTCGCACTCGCTTCCACCCAGAGCGCCTGTCCACGCCGCCTTCGCAAGATCGCTGGTTTACGCTCGCTCTGCTCACGCTGCATGGAGTTGTGGTGGAAGCGGTGCGGGCGCGAGGCGTGGCTGCACGTTGACACAGCTGTAGCCACATCTGAGATCTAAGGAGAAAAAAAAAAAAAACCAACATGCGAGGTTTTTTGTCTTGCTTTGCCTACACTTCACTGTTACGCATTCGGGAGAGATCACACAGTTGTTTATGAATAACATGTGCCGAGGACGACGCCTGAGAAAGTGCGTGCGTCCTGCCAAAAAGAGCCTTTAAGTATCAAAGGAATGACATTTTGAGTTCTAGAGCAGCGAGAGCTCTCGAGCTCGTCTTAAATGCTGTCATGACTTTTATTATTTAAGTCTCCCTAACGTCCGTATTTTGTTTTCTGTTTTTGCAGCACGGCATTAAAAATTCATGTGTTCAGCTTTGGCACAGCACCTGATCCCTTTCTTCTTTCTCTTTTGTTTTTTTTTTCTTTCTCTCTCAGGTTCTACTTCAGAGAAGCTTCACCTGAGCTCCAGTCGAACCTCAAAATAGTAGCGGTTCAAACCAGCGACGGAGCAGATCACCGTGTCACCAGGTCGCTGCGCCATGTCCTAGCTCACAGCAGCCCTGCTTTCCTCCCTCGCCATCCTGCCCCATCATCCCTCTTTCCTTCCTCCTTCCTCCAGACCTCCTCTTCGAAATGTGCTGATATCTGGTCGTAGTTCCTGTTGCACTTTGTTCGGCGTGATGAGCAGCCTGCATGGCAGCGCGGGCTCCGAGCGAGACCTCCAGTCCGCCGCCTCCTCCGTCAGCCTCCCTTCAGTTAGAAAGACTCC
>OMNM01006754.1:6096-17305 GCA_900302745.1 Parablennius parvicornis
CGGGGGGGGGGGGCGGCATTCAAACTCCTCCTCTTAACTGCTAAACACTACATCACCCTGCAGGTTAGACCAGTGGTCTCCAACCTATTTTTGCACCTCGAACTGGGTTAAAGAAACATATTTTTTCATGGAATGACAGGACGGTGTATGAAATGGCCAAAAATAAGTGCTGACAGATGTGAAGCATCCCCGCCCCCCCCCAAACAAAACTTAATGCAGACTAATGAAAACTTAAATGAATGTTTTATTCTCTCTTTGCTGCCTGGTACCAAATGCTTGGTAGTTAGGGACCCCTAGTTTAATGTAAGATTTTATATTTGTCAGTGTCCATACATCCACCAGCTAGTGTTTTGTTTTTAGATTTTTTTTAAATAACTGGTAAAAGTGTTATTAATAATGTTTATATTCATTTAATGATCTATTTATCCAATGCTTTAAAATGATTTCCTATTTGGAGTTTATAATCTGCTTCTGGTGTTTTTCCAAGAAGCGCTTTCTTGGTGCCTATTTTTTCTGTATTTTTTCATATGAAGTGTTCGCTTTTTATGAAAAGTGCAATGTAAATAAATTCAGAGAGATGGAATAATTGAAACCGATACTCAGCAAAAGTCTCTCTGTACTGTATATTTCTTGTTTTTACAAGATGTCTCGGTTTGCTGCTGACCCACTCTTTTTAATTCCATCATTTGTGTAATTATGGTTTACTGATTATATGACAATCAGTACAAACAGCACGTTTGATTGCTAATCATTCAAAGCATGCAGATCTGAAATATTCAGAGTTCTTTATTTTTTGCTTTTGTTGTTTTGTTATTGTTTTGCAGTTTACCTCACATGTGTGACTGACAATAATTATCAGAGCACCAATCGCACATAAAAAAGGAGGCAGATGGCATTTAGAGGGGCTTGGTGCTGCGGTCAGCCCAGGCAGTCTGAGGAAGTTCCTCCCTGGTCTCCCATATACTGGAGTGTCTGCCACAGTCCTTGTACCTGTCCGCCTCAGTAATCTGCCGGGGAACAGACAAACATCAGTGGGCCTTATCGCTACTTCTCAGGAGCAGCAGGGGAAGAAGGAAGGAAGAAAGGCAGGTGGCCCAGCGGCAACACAAACAGGAGCAGACTGAGGCAGGCTTGTGAATTCAGTCGGCACACAAATACAAACAGTTCATTAAACGTATGCATAAACACACACATACACACACATACGGTTCTCTATACACACTAAAGCGCATCAAACTTTCCCTGGAAAGGAGGAACCAAGTACATTCGACACGCACTGTGCTGTTCCCACTAAGCAGGTAAATAATTTTTTATTTATTTATTTTTTTCCTGAGAGCATCTACGATAGAAGTGCAGCCGAGATTAGTTTAATGAGCAAAACATACCAGAACCAGTTCAACATTTACAATAAGGCTGAGCATGAGGATTTGCGCAGTGGCAACAGAGGATGCTGTGGTTGATGCATACTGAGGGGCTATAATACACCATCTGCACCTAAGTGATATTTAATACTTGCATCTCATGCAAGACTGCACATGCGAGCGATGAAATTGAAACCCTCTCCTCAAACCAGGTTCCTTGAGCCAAAGTCAGTAAAAAGTCAAATTCTGTCAGTAGCTGATTTCACAGGGCACTGGTGCCTCAGAGAAATCCAATGTCTTTACAGCATGCTGTGTGTTCTGGCATTTGTATTCACAGCAAACTGGAGCTGCCTGTGGGGGAATGTGGTGGCTTAAAAAAAATATGAAAAGCCTGTTATCCTGCATATGAATACGAATTGGTTTTTACTGTCACTGGGACACAGAAAAGTTAGTAATTTGACATAAGCCAAATCAGTAGTTTGGCTTTTAGGGGTGAGTGCATACACGTCACAGTACTGGCAACACCAGGGTCACATTTGTTCATGAAACCACCCGAGAAGGACTGACAACAAGATGTCTTCTTCTTGTTTTCTATGGATCGGACGGACATATAGAGCCTTTAAAGCTACTGTTACACGCTAAAGGTCAGCTGTATCTTGAATATCCAACCCACCATGAACATCATAACCTGTTCCTATTGCTCTCTAGAAGGACCCTTACAAACGCAACAAGTAATGGTCCTCTACCCCGGCAGCTAACCCTAATCCCTACCCTTACACACAAATACCTGATGTGCAATACCCTCCTATGCATTAGTTCTGATTTGCAATTATTTTCAAAAGGTTTCAGTTTGAAGGAAGAAAAGATGTTGTACAGTGCTGAGGTAAAACTCACCACTGTTGCAAAAAAAAAAAAAGCTAAACCATAGAGACTTTCACATCTGTCTAACCTAAAACCCTTTAAATGGTGGAACTTTCCACTTTATGTAGCAAAAATAAAATTTTGTTTGATTTGCCTATATTTGAAACATATTTTGCTTATATTTAATATAAACAAAATAAGCACAATTAAATATTTAATTTTTGTAAAACTGATTTCACACAGCAGTGCATCTGCAGAATTCCAGTAGCTGAAGAGAAGACACACTGCAGTTCTAAATCAGAGAAGGAGCTGCGCAATAGACTTTAACTTTCTCGTGGTCTATCTGAACAAGCATTGCTACTTGATGAAGTTAATGGAAGCACTTTCTCGCTGACCACAGAGGGAGAGCTGATAATTTATGCCATTTTCTTTATTTAGCAAGCCACTACTGAAAAGACTTTTTATGTAGTTGCCAAATCATGTTTCACACTGCACTGAATGATTTAACCATTTTTCTCATGCGTATCCATGTCCACCTATTACCTAACAAAGCAACTCTTTCAAAATGTGTGTTCTTGCAGTGAGATATAAAACCATTTCCTGAAGAAATTTGGCCAAGATCTGCTGTTTCACCCCCTATTTGTTTCAGTGAAAACCGGCCAGATTGGTTGTAGATCAAGACCTTCCCAGTCCTCACGGACTGTATAATCCTCCTACGAAGCTTTGTGATTCCTGTCTTAACAACACAGCATGTAGTCGTTGGAGGGAAGCCTCCAGAAGAAAGAACACACTCGCCTCTGAATAAATAGCACAGAACGCGCAGCTCCTGCACACTCAGCCGTGTGCTATAGGGTCCACTCCGACACCTCTTTGTCTAAAAATGTTGGATTTCTGCAGCTTTTGTCAGAAATCAAACAACATATAAATGTGAAGGAGGTCAACGAAAAAGCAGGAAGGTGGTCCAGAGAAGGAAGAAGACCAGAAAACTATCTGCTCGGGCTGCTTGCCTGCTTTTATGCTGTCAGTGCGTGTAGGATGAAAAGCTGCATTCAAGTCGGCACATTGTTGTCATCTCGAAGCTGCTTCTTTTTAAGGCTGAGTGAAGCCTGCAACACACACGAGCATACAGATATTCATCAAGTCCAGGGAGAAAATCTGAAATGGGCGTTTTAAAATCTCTATTGATCGTGTGACCTCGGAGATTAGTGCGAGAGGGGCAGGATTCAGAGGTTTTGCTCGAACACTATCTACTATGTAACCATGAGCAGCTTGGCAGCGACACATACACACAAGATTTACAGATTTTTGAAAAAGACAGCAACTTTTAAGCTCAAAACTTTGAAATAAGTATCATGAGCTTACTTTATAAATGATTATGATTTTGTGATTTTTTTTTTGATGACTTACAGTGTTGTTGTTTTTCACCTCATAGTGTGATGAGAAAGCACTTCCACTCAAATCTGGTACTCTCGTTTCTACCAAGAGCCTAAAAAAATATATGTTAAAACTTAACTGGTGATTTAGAATGAACCACATGGGTGAGCATTTCTCTCTGTGATGGACTGGTGAGCTGTTCAAGGTATACCAAACATTTAGACTACCATCGGCTGTAATTGGTTTCAGCCCATCAGCCCATTGTTGGACAGCGTAGTATGGAAGATAAAAGGTTGGATGGATGAAAAAATATGTATGTATTATGTTTCTGTATAAAGTGTGCTAGTTCTTGTCATGCTTGTATTGGTTTCTTTGCATCCTCCCACAATCCCAATGCATCCCAGGCTAAGTTTTTTTGAATGTGTGCATGGAAGATTGTGTATCACTGCGGTAACCCTTTGAATTTAGCCCTGAATTTTAACCGGTGTTAGTTACAACAAGTTCCAAGACCTTGGATAACGCAAGTGTAAAATGAATAAAATGCATTAATTTTGTTTTTGTAGATGGTAGAATTAAAGTCATAAGTGTGTCCTAAAGGAAGTGCAACAGTGTAAATATTTCTAGAAGACTTCAAATACGATGAATAAATATGATGAATGCATCAATCTAAATTGAACCTTGACTCTTGTCCAAAGTTATATGATGAATATTTCAGGGTAAATGCAAATATTTGAGCTGCCGAACAATTTGCTGCATATCCATTGACAAACAAAAAAGGAAGGAAAAAAAAGAATTACATTATGCCACTTGTCAGTTCTGTCCTTGTTGCTGAGAACTTAAGCATTATGTAATCTCTGCCTCTTAACTACCGTGCCAAAAGGGAGCTTTGCAAAATGTGCTATGTCTGGCACTAACAATGGATGTCATAAAAGAGGCATTTAAGGCTTCTTTAAAAGAAAGAGAAAAAAAAACAACTTAACAAAAAAGATCACCGCAAAAAAATAAATAAATAAATGACAACCCTACAACAACAAAGCAATGAAAAATGTAATTCTTATTGAAATTACTAGTTACAAATGAGAGGAGGCAAGTAATAGTAGAAGTTCAATCACCAGTTTTGTTTCAACCACTTTGGAGAAGCTGGTTTAAAAAAGAAAGATGAATAAAAGAAAGGGGGGAAAATAAGCAAGATAGAAGATGTGTTTTTATGGGTCCGTTTTACTTGGATGGACAAAAACCTCTCAAGTGAAGAAATCCCAATAAAGTAATCTTCTTTCACGCAAACTGTGCTTAGTTACCGTCCAATAAGCAGCTTTTGTTGTCATAACTGAGTGTTAAAATATATAATATAAAAATATTTTGAGATGTTGGGGTGGGTGGAGGTTGGGGGTTTGGGGGGGTGTACTACGCTAGATGTCTGGCAATGTATTCCTTACATTAGTAGTAGAAGTGGTAGTGTTATTGTTATTATCTCCAGAAGCTTGTAAAGGTTGTGACTAATCAGCAAGTAAAATCATCTCTCGTTAACATGCATATCAATAATATAAACAATATCTGGGTTTCATTCAATTCAAGTGACCGTGCACATAGCAAATTGTTTTATAGTGTTATGCAATATCTCCTCAAAACTCTTAAATCTTTGAGCACACCTGATTTACTGTGAAGAAGACAAACAGCATTTCTGGATTGAAGAGGAGACACATCTCGTGTCAATTTACATGAAAGCCCTCAACACAGCATAAAATAAGACCACAGCCTCCCCCCATGACAAGTGGGAAGTTTGTCTTAGATCACTACACACTGTATGTAAATCTGATAATGGCCTGATACATGTAAATCAGCGTTTTTCAATTATCTGATTCATGAAGTGCATGTTAATTTGTCAGATGTGATTATCACAATCATCATGCAGTTACAAGAATTTCATGGTCACATGAAAAGCTCTATTGCAAGCAAAAGTATGTGGAAACAACAGAATGAGTTGTTTAAAATACGACAGTATGTGATTTTTACAAGGTGACAGCCAGTCACCTTTTTGTAACCTGCAGCTACTGCTTTTAATTCAGTCGGCGTTTTTCCTGCATTTTTCCAGATCGGCTTTCAACAACTTTCAGAAAACTCGCTTATAAATGTGTTGCCTCCACTGATGTTTTTTGTTTATAGAAGAAGATGCAGCATACTAATCACGTTGGTAGAAGGGGAGATGTGTTTTCTCTGGCTCAGTGGCTTCAGCGGCTTGCGGGAGCGAGTCTTTTGGAGCTGGTGAGAAAATTGGAGAGTGGGCGGCAATTCAGAGGTCTTTCCTGAAGTTTACCAGATATTTTCTCCGATTGCTGATATTTTCCTGCTCAAATTAACCTCTTGAACCCAGATATTCCCCTTAAGTTGTCTCAATGTTGTAAAACAATGTTGCCAAAAACTAGACAGAAAGACGTTTTTTTAATACATTTTAATTCCATGAGGCTTCACTGCTGTTTGGAAAACCTTGAAGTTAATTGTTACATTTCGCATATGAGAAAAGAGTCTTTACATTTTTACTTTGAGGAGATTCGTATTGAAAAAAATTAAACATCGCATTTAATGGGATCTATTGAATGTATTATATTTGTTTCATGAGCAGGTTTACATCACAAACACAGATGTGTTTTAATGATGGATCCATCACATATTACGTGTTTGTATCACTAACTGCTGGTCTATAAAACCTACTTAGTAATAACAAAGTCGACTCACTGATTTCTTCATTAGGTGCATGTTTACAATCTATTGTAATCCACTACAATGCTGCCACCATAAAAGCTGCTTTAGGAAAGGTAATATAAAGTTTTATTTGTGTATTTTCCAGGTTGTAGTGTGCAGTGGTGTTGAGTTGGTCTGCGTTATATAGGAGTGTGTACAGGTGTGTGTTGTAGGCTTCAGCCAGCTGGAAAATGCTCCAGATGATGACAGCGTGCCAACATTGAAGTAACCATTTATCATACTGTGCATACTGACAGCATAATAGGAGTCATGCAGGTAAGGCCTGCAGTGGTTTTTGTGAGCCCCCCTCTTTACTTTCTCTTTGACCTTCCTTATATTTGTAGCTTGTACCACTTTGTGATAGAGATGTTTTCAATATTTTTGGCCACTCAAAAGGAAAAAATATATAAATAAATAAAAAAATCACAATATAATGCATTCAATCTAAATGTCACGGCAAAGTACAACCTTTAATCTGTACAAATTGGTAAATCAAACCCTCTGTGACAAAATCAAGCACTTTCACCTCTCGATGTCAGTAATAACAAATGTAATGCATTTTCCATCATCACTTCACTTCTATTGTCCCTGTTACACACACGCCCATGACTTGCCAGAGCTTTCAGCACTCCGACGGCAGAAGGACCTCAGTCTAAACCTCCCGTCATTCATTATTTCTTCACTCTCCTTCACGCTCTCTTCGTGCTCTCATTGAACAGGGCAGGCGAGTGGTGGCTGATTACAAAACATCTTCTCCTACCTTTGATCTCCTGAGGTGTGGGGCTCTAATCCATCTTGCAGCACCGGAGGCCGTATGATCTGGGTGGTTGTGCTGGGCCACTTAGCTCCTCCTCATCTCACATACACATGGAGTTGGTGCCTCTGGCTTTATCTCAGTGGACGTACGGTATATCAATTTGTATTTATTCACGTCGGACACACGCTCAGGAAACCCTGTAAGAGAGAAAGAAAACAAAAGATAAAGGAAGAAGAAAGGCCAAACACAACACAGGATGAATATCGTTTTATTATCTTCAAATAATGACTTAGATGCAGTTCCATAATGGAAAAACAAATTAAGCAGTTTAAAGCAACGGATAGGTTTCTTTATTATTCTTTGTTTTGAGCATTTCATTTCAGTGCTTTGCAAATGATTACATTCCTGTCATTATCAAAATTTTTACACCATGAAGACATTTCTGTAATTGTGGTTGTTAGTTAAAGGCAACGGGAGATTATAAAAAGAAGCGAGACTCCAGCGGTTCTGCTTAATAGCTTAAAAGTAATCAATAACCTCAAAGAAGCAAGTTGAGAAGAAATCCATGGGAATATAAATCATATATCTGACTGTGTACAAGATTTCACAGTTCATTCACTAATGCCGAATAGAGACGTTTAGCCGATACATACTGTATTAAGTTTGGATACTGCAATGTAAATTGCAGTTTCAAAGTTCACGGCTCCGTTTTGCTGATGGTCTTGTTTTACTATTTGCTCCTTACTCAGCTAGACACTCTTCCTCTGTATATAGTGCATCCGGCATCACCCTGTCACTGTGCATCGTTTGGGGACTCATCAGCATTCAAAACAACACCTAATGCGCAATATTGCCAGACAATTTGCACAGTAAATGACAACGTAAATGTCATTTACAAGATGAGCATTAATCTCATGTCATTGCATTTTAATAACACACGAAGAGAGATAAACATCTCCGCAGAGATCAAGCTTGTCACTTCATCGCCACATGTCAGCTTGCATGCACTGTAAATATGCACGGACACAAACGAGCACTTCTTCATCTCCCTTCAGGGGTCACAACAGCAGATCATCTGCCTCACTCTTACTCTAATATCTGCCTCCTTCACTGTCACCATGTCCACATTCATGGTATCCATGAAACGCTTGTCTTTTATATGTTTTCCTCCCACCTGGCAGCTCTATCTTTAACATCCTTTGTTCAAAATAGCCGTTATTTCTCTCCAGCACATCTCAAACTGGCCTCTTGAAAGAGAAAACAGATGGCAGTTCTCATTTTTTGCATTTTTGTGTCTCTGACTCTTGACCTCTTGCCACTAGGTCCGACATAACGTTAAACAAGTAAAGTGAAATACTCATTGTTGACACAAGATGTGTTATTTCAAAAATGTCTGGATTAACTGTGCCTTTCTTGTGGGAATTGCTGGCCTGATTAAAGCAGCTCTGTACAGGTTAACACAGATTCCTTCAAGAACAGATTTATGGTGCATAGAGAACCAAGCAATTTTGAGGGTACTACAGTTACACAGTGAAGCCATGCTTTGTTGACAACTTTGCATTTTCCACAACCTCTGGAAACATCACCGAGGAGGAAAAATGTTACCCCCTCAGTCAAATGTGATACGATCACACATTAAAACAATCTTAGCACATAAAGTTATAACATTGTGGAGTGCAATATCTTACAGACGATGACAAGCTGGCATGGGTATCTACTCTCATTATGATAGTCAATGTTGTAGCAAAGGGATTGAATTTTAACGAATGTCAAGACAAAAACATTAAAAAGATACATCCTGTTCACACCTACTTAAACCATTGTCAAAGGTGTGACTTATTTTTATCTTCAAGTCACACATTTGACCATCTAAGACAGTGGTTTCCAGGGTGGGATGGGTTCTATAATCCTTACAATAGGAGCCAAGGTTTGGCCTGATTGGGGCTTGTCCAAATTAATGTCAAAAAACCCCATCATAAGAAATCTATAGCAGACTTAGAAAAAAACTGTACTTTGCGGATGGATGGATGGATGGATGGATGGATGGATGGATGGATGGATGGATGGATGGATGGATGTTCCAATTCATTGCCATATAAATAATTCTGATTGTTTGTCTTTGATGTGATGATCTGATTTGGCCTGTGTACCTGTGTACCTGTCGTGCTCTTTTTCCATAATCAACACAAAAAAACCAGAATACTGCTAACACTGCTACTTTCACCAACTCAAATTTGATCTGAAATTCCTCCAAGTTTCAAGAGATGAATCATTTTATTTGCGCTCAAAGCATTGCTTTATCCAGCCAAGAAATCCACTTGTCTATAATTACTCATAAAAGGTTTTAATGAATGCCTGTGCCTTGCTTGAGACAATTTACAATGAGAACAGATGAAAAGATTTGATTAAATGAACATGTGAAGCTCTTGGAGGTAGATAAATAGTAATAGGAAAACTTTTGAAGTGCTGACATATGTAGAGGGTGAGTGGAGAAAGGATATTGTTGTCAATGTTATTCCTTCGGCTTGTTCTCCTGTCAAACTTTTTTCCCTTCTTTCTGCTTTTCTCTTGTTCTTTCAGCCGCATCAAACCTTTAGGCGGCGGTTTACAAGGCAATGGTAGAGATTCCATTTCCCGCCCAAAGAATAAACTCTATTGTACTCCCGTACCTGCAGTGACCATTTGAGATGTCACTGTGTTACACAGGAATATTGAAAGGAAAGTGTAGAAATTTGCAGTCAGCACGTCAAATAGAGCTCACACTGTTACATACACCAATCACTCATTGCACAATGACCACCTGCCTAATATCATGTCCCACTTTTGCTGCCAAAACAGCTCCGACGGGGGAATGAACTCCACTAAACCTCTGAAGGTGTTTTGTTGTATGCGGCACCAGTTGGTAGGAGCAGATCCTTCATGTTATGGAAGTTGCGAAATGGAGTCCAGAATGAGACTATGTGCATGCCAATGACCTTGTAGCTTGTTCACCTCTTTCTCGTAACTTGAACCACTTTTGAGAGATAAATTGCTCAGATCCTTACACTTTCCCATTTCTCCTGCTGTGAAAAACATCAACTTTGAGGACAGAATGTCAATATCACGTGGTGTGGTTTCACATTGTGTTTGGAATTTTTTAAATACAATAAGTGGAATACATTTGATACAACCATTTTCTGAATACTATATACAAAGAAGATTTGTTTGACGGCAAGAGTAGTAAATTAATTGAGAACCTTTTTCAAATTCCTAAATTAACAAAAATCTTTATTGCTGAACATGTCTGCAAACATTAGCATCATGACATACACAAAATTAGTGCATTGAGACAACTATAAAATGTTTCGGTTTGGCATTATTTGCCATTGGTATGCTTATATAATTAAAACAATTGTGCTTTGCTGGAAGACATATTCTAAAATATGTACACAAGAACTGCACAGCAAATATGACATTATGACCATCTGCACAGGAAGACAATTACCCTGAGGAGCCAATTTTCCTATGAGCCCAGACTCAAATATTACGCAGTTTGTGGTAATTGTAAAAATAATGACCAGGAAAAACTTACACAGGTAATATGTGCGAAAGACAATTGAGCCCCACCAGCTCCAACAAGCCCACTGTTCTAAGTTTGTGTAGTGAAGGTTAAGGGTTTAATGCTGAGAAGAAAATTCTTCAAGAGGGATCACTAAAAGAAAAGTGTAACTTTATGACAAATCTAATACAGACACAATCAACCTGTTGAAACACAAAATCTGTGAATGAAAGAAAAAGGGAGTCAAATATTAAAACTGACAAATCAGTGTCAGTCTAACACGGCAGTCATCACATATTGTGAATTCCTATGAGGGAAAACAATGAAGGACCGTAAGGAATGTCATGTTGTGTGATTAACATAATCAGTGATGGCTGAATTTGATTTTGCAGTTTAATTATTTTCAGGGTTATTATACTTTTTAATCAACAATATCTGCAGAAAAAACAAAACAAACAAAAAAAACCACTGTACAGCATGAAACTGTGATTTCTGTTTTGTTTCAGTAGAGAATTTAACATCATTTGTGTATTTTGCTTTCTTAACAATTTTATGTGCATACTTGTCTGTTTTTTTTTT